>JBBPBX010014641.1:0-24452 GCA_038048925.1 Garcialebias charrua | reverse complement strand
TTAAAGGACAACACCCACCATGACAGTAACAATTCACCATATTGAACTATTACTGTAGTAGAATATTTCGTCTATTTTCATTTTTGCATTTGGGCCAGGCGAGGGTTAAAAAAAAAAAAAAAAAAAAACGAGTCCCGAATGAATCCGGAAACGCGGCCGAAAAGTGTCGAAGTGTGGAGTGACTTTTGTCACGTCTCCACCCAGAAGGAAGGGATGAGTTTCCATGGAGGTTTATGAGAGTGAGAGTAAAACTGCATATTTCCTGGTGCATTTTTGTGTACAGCTGGACCAGTGGTCTGTTTTTATTTTTTATTTATTTTATAGACCTTTTTAATAAGATATAACACCGCTGCGACTGTTGCTGGCTGCTCTCCTCTCCTCTGCCCAGAGAGGAGCGAGCCGCGCGGCTTCTCCCGTCTTCTCCCTGGCTCCCCGTTCCGCTGCGTCAGCTTTGAAGTTCGTGCCGGGGCTCGGTTCTGTCCCAGCCTTGTTGCTGGAGCACGGGGAAGCACGGAGAGCAGGGGAGAGCACGGGGAAGCCCGCGCGCTGATGCCTGGTACCCACTGCACAACTCGAAACGCGCCTGCCGCCCCCTTTTGGCCGCTGGTCACGGTCCCACTGAACCACTGAACACCGTCTGATGACGTACACTAGGGGGTAGCAGAGGGAGGGGTCTCTGGCTTGTTTTCCGGGTTCAGTTGTTGTTTTAACTGCACCTCCGACGGTCTTCGATGAGATTAAAACTTTTTTTTATGTTTGGGGTGATCTACACTGGAGAGGACAGCAGCCTGTCAGCAGCAACTGTAAAAATGCCACGTTTCTTACCGGAGTTTGGTTCCAATTCCTGGAGGCTCGATCCGGTGAGTTTAAAAAGTCCGAAAAAAGTCCCGTTGTGGTTGTGTAATCAGATAGCGAGGCTCTCCCGACTGTTTGCCGGATGCGTCGAGCCGCCAGAGATCAACATTTGGGACGTCTGCGGCTCGACGGCGACGCGCGCGTGCGTGTACAGGCTGCCCCCGCGCCGCTTCGATCACTTGAATCGCGCCGCTTCCTTGTTCGCCGTGACTCCACGCGTCTCCTCCATAAACTTTGAATGTAAACCGGCCGCTTCGGCCGCTCGACAAAGGGGGCAGTGGGTACTAGGCATCAGAGCTCCGCGCCGCGGCTGCCTTTCTACTCCCGACCTGTCTGGTCAGGGGAGAGAATAAAAAGCCGATGCGGAAATGAATGAATTTGTCGCGATCAAGCGAATTAAACTAGTATGTCTACGTGGATGCTGCTCAGAATATGACAGACATCAGTGAGCAACCGCTTCTCTTTTTTTTTTCCTCTCTTAGAGCAGCGGTCATGGAAGTTGATGAAGGCTTATTAAAACTCCGCCTGTAACTCCAAGGCGGAATCTTTAGTGATGTGAATGCCCATATTTGGAGAGGGGCAGATCTTCCCGGAGCTTCTGCTAAAATCTGCTATAAATCATGAAATAACACATTTTGCATTATTTCTCTACAATATAAATAAACGCTCCTGTATTATTTTTAAATAAACTAATAAATATTAATGGCGATGCAATTTGAAAACATGGTGGGTCATGGACTTTAAGCCAAATTAGATAATCTGACTTTTTATTGCTAAGGCGAGCCCTTAAAAGCAAACGTTATTTGTTGACATTACAAAACATTTTCTCAATTCTGCATGTTCATTTTTTTTATTGAGCACAGTAACTATGCAGGAGAGATCGTATCTCGCCAGTTTTAGCTTCTCTCCACTGGCTCCCTGTCAAATTCAGAATTGAATTCAAAATCTTACTTCTAACCTACAAAGCTCTCAACAACCTAGCTCCATCTTATATTACAGATCTTATTGTTCCAAATTTTCCTAACAGAGTACTTCACTCTTATGCCTAGTACCCACTGCCCCCTTTGTCAAGCGGCCGAAGCGGCCGGTTTACATTCAAAGTTTATGGAGGAGACGCGTGGAGTCACGGCGAACAAGGAAGCGGCGCGATTCAAGTGATCGAAGCGGCGCGGGGGCAGCCTGTACACGCACGCGCGCGTCGCCGTCGAGCCGCAGACGTCCCAAATGTTGATCTCTGGCGGCTCGACGCATCCGGCAAACAGTCGGGAGAGCCTCGCTATCTGATTACACAACCACAACGGGACTTTTTTCGGACTTTTTAAACTCACCGGATCCAGCCTCCAGGAATTGGAACCAAACTCCGGTAAGAAACGTGGCATTTTTACAGTTGCTGCTGACAGGCTGCTGTCCTCTCCAGTGTAGATCACCCCAAACATAAAAAAAAGTTTTAATCTCATCGAAGACCGTCGGAGGTGCAGTTAAAACAACAACTGAACCCGGAAAACAAGCCAGAGACCCCTCCCTCTGCTACCCCCTAGTGTACGTCATCAGACGGTGTTCAGTGGTTCAGTGGGACCGTGACCAGCGGCCAAAAGGGGACGGCAGGCGCGTTTCGAGTTGTGCAGTGGGTAACCGGCATCAGACTTCAGGCTTACTTGCAATCCCTAGAGTTTCCAAAAGTAGAATGGGAGGAAGATCTTTCAGTTATCAGGCTCCTCTCTTGTGGAACCAATTTCCAGTTTCTCTCTGGAGGGCTGACACATTGTCCAGTTTTAAGACTTTCCTTTTTGATAAATCATATAGTAGGGTTGGCTTGTTATACTGCCATAGGCTTAGACTACTGGAGGACAAGTAGACCACCTTTCCTAAAATGAATTGTTACAATTGAATATTTTTAGTTTGAAATTAATTATTTATATCTATATAATGTGATTCTCAACCTGCCATTGTGTATCTGTTCCTTCTTCCTGTTCCCAGTCAGTCGAAGCAGATGGCCACTTGTCCTGAGCCTGGGTCTGCTAAAGGTTTCTTCCTCATGAGGGAGTTTTTCCTTTCCACTGTTGCCTTTATGCTTGCTCAAGATAAGAGCTTGCAATAAAGTTAAACTCAAAGCAGTCTGCTCCTCAAATAATTAATGTTATTAACTTACTATTTACTGTATATATATGAATGTTCCTGTTCAGTGCCCTGACATGTCTTCTGTTGTGACTTGGCGCTATATAAATAAATTAACTGAACTATGAGAAAGAAGTCAAAACAAAACCATATTCAAGAATACCCTGATGCATGCTCAATAATCCAGGTAGAAAAATCCAAAAAAGGGAGGGTGCTATTTATAAGACTGAGCTGAACACAGCTTCTCAGACTGAGGAAGTCTTTCAGACGAAAGACGAAACGTTTCTACAGTTTTTGTTTTTTTTGCTTTGTTTTTTTTTGTTTTTTGAATGTCCAGAGGACCAGACTTAGCTTTTTTGGGCATATTCAAGAATATTACATAGATTTATAAAAAAAATCTCATAACAATTACTGTTATGTTTAAATATGCCTTAATTGAATTTTGTGTGTGCTAATTGATTAGCTACACAAGTATTGGATTTGCCTTTAAGAATTTTAAAAGCAGTAAATTTTGCTGTTCAAAGAAAATGTTTTAAAAAGATGGTTAGCCTAAAGGACAGGGGGTCATGTGAGAAGTAACTAGACGATTTTTACCCTGACTGCCAGGTCAAAAGTTCAATTCCCAGGTGGGTGAATATATTCAGGTTAAGTCTGGCATAACATGCTGAAATTATGTGTATGCACATCTGCTGTGCTGTTATGTCATGATAGTGTTTTAATAAAAAATTATTTTTTCTTTTTCTCATTAACCTAAATTTGATGTAAGGGTAAGTTTATCCAGACCGTCCAGTTTGAGGGTCATCAATTCGGCCTCACCAGAGATGCCATAGAGACGGTGGCTAAAGAGGGACTGGCTTGTTGTGTGCATGTGGAGCTGGAGGTATGTGTACGGTATATAAAAATAATGTGTTGTGTATTAGGTTGCCTAAAACTACGTGAGACCAATTTACCCAGAATACTTAGTGAATTGTGTTAGTTTCCAACATACATTAAATAAAACAATTCAACTAGGTTGAAAGCAACATACCGTACTGTTTTTGTATTGACACAGGGCGTGTTCAGTCTAAAGAAGAGCTTCTTTGAGCCTCGATACATCCTGCTTCTACCCACACAGCTGGAGAAATACATAAACCACCTGAAAAGTCTGGAAGTCTATACTCCAGCGCAGATTGATGTTGAAGTGTCACGGGTGGAGCTGTATGCCAACACCAACTCGCAACGCCCAAGATTCTTCGATTATGTCATTCCTTGTGGTATTAGAAAAAAAGAACTACTTTTCATTAAAATTCTTTTTGTTATACCCTACATATAATTATTCAAACATGTCATATAATCCACTTAGTGCCCTTTGCTGTGTAAGTTGTAATATAAGTCACATTTATTTATAAATAAACATGAGTTTTAAGATATTAGAAATAAAAATAAATTCCAGGGTAGATATTTAAATTTGACTTATAAACTTGATAGTAATGCTATACTGTACATTGAAGGATTTTGGTGTTATTGCCCTGTTCACAGGCAGTTTGTCATTATGGTGACTTGCAAAATGCAGTCCAAGCATAGTGTCAGATGGATTAACTTCACCAAAATCCATACACTGTACTTTAAATCCAATTACCACATGTATCAAAGACATATAGCTGCAGGATAGCTGTGTTTATCTTTCCTCGTGATAGCACTCAGACATGTTTGCTGGTTTTTAATGAGATGAGTGCACAGTGACCGTGAGACACTCATCATTTTTATGCACCGTTAGCTAGCACCTCATTACACTAAGGTCAAGATCTCCATATCTTTGATTCATGGCTGTTTGATGGTAGATGCATTTGGTCTATTGAGAACCAGATTTTGTGTGTGTATGTATGTGTGTAACTATACATGTGCTCAAATAGATGACTTGGAAGAAGCCTACCAGACACTGCAGCAGATGGTGAAGTACTACCTGTCGCTTGAGGAGGAGGAAGAGGAAGAAGAAAAGAACAACAGAGGAGCATCCCCTGTTCGCACATTCACAGGTATCTCAGTTAAAGCATCAGCATTATGATGATAACTGTCAAATAAGACACTGGCATCAAAGTGCAGTCAGTGGGGTTTTCATGATTTGACCTTTTAAATCCAGAGGGCCACTTCATCAGTTGTACAGGTCCATTTACACCAGTCAGCAACTTCAGCCACCTGCCTGGTAACACATTGGTTCAGTTGTCACTGATGGTTATTTTGTCATAAAAAAAACTTTAGGTTGATTGTATGTCATAAAGTAAGAAAAATGCTGATTAACTGCTTAATTTAGTGATCATTTATGTTTATATTGCATTTAATTTTATTTTTTTATGTGGTCATGGATGGCACTTGGTGATTTTAAAACCACAAAGGAACATTTAATAAGTCTCTTTTGTCTCCAGCAGGAATGTCAACCTCATCACGGTCAGGATCTGGGACACGTACTTCCCTTTCTGCATCACCTTCTGACCCCTACAGACCCTATGCAATCCAGGCAGAGCTAAATTCTCAAATTACCCCTATTGTGAGTTTGTGAAATTAACAATTGAAACATTTATTGGTAAATTTAAATAAAACTACAAAAAAATTAACAGACATTTTAAGATGATTTAATTTTTACTGACTCATTTTAATCACTTCTTCATTAAATTCTCTTTTCTGGTTCTTTCTGCAGGAGCTAGCTTCCATCAGGAAGCGAGAGCAGCTAATGAGAGAAGCTATTGCTGGGAGGAGACCAGGGGTCTTAAGCCAGCTCTTTAAAAGGTACAAATAAGAGGCAGGTCCTCCACTACACTCTAGTGTTTAATTTTAAGTAGGCACTTTCTGTTTGGCCAAATTGGTGTAATTGCAACACTTATCCTACAATAACTGCATTTTGATGGCTTGGTCAAGTAGCAGGTGTTCAAATTTTTTAATTCAAACTATTTGTTAACAAAATTGAGGCTTTTTTTTTTTGACTGAGCACTTGTTCTAAAATACACAATCACTACAGTATATTAAACAATGAAAACACATGAATGGCTAACCATAAAGTATGTTTGTTTCTGTAGAATTAACAAGGTACAATCTATTATAGTTTTTATTGTTTTTCTTAGTGTTTCTCCAACGTCATCTCTGCAGAATAAAGTTCCCAGTGCTCATTTTCCTGAGGATGACAGGTAAGTGTATGCACAACAAACAGCTTCTCATGCTCAGCCAATGCAGCTAAAAAAAACAACAAAATAAGGGGAAGAATTACTCTGACGTGGCTTCAAATTTCACAAATGAACTAATGATGTATAAAGAATTTAAAAGATGCAGAGGGAAGCTTTTTTTTTTTTTTGTAATTCCGATCTGAAGGTTTTGGAGCTTTATTAGCATTCTTGACTCCAATGACCATTTTTTTAAAATACGGGCTCCTTTTTATAGACATTTTTGGTTCTTTTTTTAGGCCATGTGAAAACTAATTTACACATACACGGTTATACATTTGGTACACATCAATACACCCTCTCATAAATGCAAGTTTTGTGGCTTTTTGCTGATTTGGATTCCCATCTGTACACTGTTAGGCTCAATAAACATGCTGCTCAAATCAATCAAATCAAATGAAACAGACATACAGCAATTGTATTTTGTGTGATGATGGGTGTCAATGCAATAGCAGCTGAAAAACTGCTGTTTTTACAATATAGATTGATTTTTTTTACATGAAATCTAAAATGTATATAGTGATCAGTACAAACTGACCTGTGATTTTGGGGGGGCACAAGCTCAGCTCGTTCTGCCGTCAGAGACGGAGTGCAGTAGTTTGCATTACTCACCCGTTCAGTATTTCTGTAAAGGATTCCAAACATCCGTCTGCTTGTTAGGACTTCTCTTATAACTGACATGAACAGATTATCAAACAAGGAGCTCAGACCTCACATTTACTCCAGTCCAACACTTTTTCAGAAATTTTCACCACTTTATGGATTCCTATTTTTGTCACATTGAGCTGCATCTTGATATGCCACACCCGTGGATGGGTTATCATGGCAAAGGGAAAAATGCTCACCAGCACAGATTTACACAAATTTGTGAACAATATTTGAAATAAAAAGGCCTATTGTGTACATGGACATTTTCAGAGTTCAGCTCATGAAAAATGAGAGCAAAAACAAGAGTGTTGAGTTTATGTTTTTTTACAGTGTATTTCGCAACCAACATTACACCTGTGTCTTGATAAAATCTTAAATCTCTACTAGTGTCTCATTTTTTTTATCTGTGTATTTTTATTTATTTCCTTGTTCTCTTCTTCTTTTGTTGTTTTACTAGCAGCTCAGATGAGTCTTGTGCCAGCTCAGCTCTGTCTGTTCCTGGTTCAGATGGCAACTTAAAGAAACCTCTAAATACCTCTGTCCTGGTTCGCTGCATGGATGCACTTGAAGGTTATTATTGCTCTTTTAAGAATATTTTAAGATGTTGGAATCTTGTTATGCATTTGGCAAAGAAATAAAAGAAAAACTTTTTAGTTCATAAAAAACTATTTTGCTCTGTTGTTTTATTTGAAATACTATCAGTTCAGTTCAGTTTATTTATATAGCGCCAAGTCACAACAGAAATCATCTCAGGGCACTGAACAGAAACATTCATATATAAAATAATAATAATAATAATATACAAAGTATATATAGACATAGTCTCTCTAGTGTGTCCTGGGTCTTCCCCGGGGTCTCCTCCCAGTCAGACATGCCAAGGGAGCACTACCAGATCCCCAAACCACCTCAACTGGCTCCTCTCGAGTCTCTCCTGTATAACTGAACTTTTCACCCTATCTCTAAGAGAGAGTCCAACGAAGGAAACTCATTTCAACCGCCTGTATCCGCAATCTCATTCTTTTGACCACATTGTCTGCAAAGAGCACACATGGAATCTTGAGGCCACCAAATCGGAAACCCTCCGCTCCCTGGTTGCACCGAGAAATTCTGTCCATAAAAGTTATGAACAGAATCTGTGACAACGGGAAGCCCTGGTGGAGTCCAACTCCCACCCTGAAGGGGTCCGACTTACTGCTGGCAATGCGAATCAAACTCTCACACCGCTTGCATAGCCCATAGCAATGGGCCCCCCTGGAAATGTATTTATCCCAAAGACTTCTATGGACAAAATAAAACGATGAGCTCAGTGTCCCTTGTCTGCAGTGCTGGGCAGTGCTAATCCAAAAATTAGTTCCGCTATTTCTAAAGCACTTATTAATTTATTTAGGTCCGCAATTTCAAAAGCACTAATGTCTTGTGAAAATTAGGGGAAGCTAATTCTAAACCGCTATTTAAATTCAACAATTGGTAGCCAGCAAGTTATGCAATATTTGCACTAGACTGCCAACTAGTGCACTGCTGTGGTCTGTTTACCGTTACCATGGCAACCTGACGCAATGGCGTAGTCCACCGCTCATTCTCAGACACCGCTAGACAAGTGAGCACTGGGTGTATACTTACTTTACAATAGCCTACTTCACTGTATATACAACGTAGGCCTCCCATCACTCGTATATATGTAATTTTTTTTTTTTTATGATTAAATTAATAGATTTTTGCACCACCATATCGTCCTTAGTCCTCACAGGTTAGGATTAATAAAAATAAAATAAAAAAACGTTTAAAAAAGGAATAATTAATATATTTTTTTTTCTTTATTAAGGGTGCTCAGAATCTAAATCCTGCCCCTTATCATACTGAGTTGTATGGGTCATAAACTACACCTGGATCAGAATGAGAAGCTTGGCATGTTCGGTGTGACCCATGTTTTGGCTGTGGATGGGTACAGCAACAAAACTGTTTCAAATGCCACCATACCAATAAAAATAAAAAAACCTGATGATCTTTGAGGAAGTTTACAGGTAATAAACACAGACAAACCAGACAGTCAGAGCCACTCACTGACTTTAGAAAATCCATTTGGACTATTGTTGTGTATCTGTAAAACAGCTGTACTAGTTTGACACATTTGATAGAAAACAAAAATCAAATAAGTCCGCAGGACAGTTTTCCAAAGTTTGATTTTTGATGTGAGGTTAAAGTAAAAAATGTAGAAAACCATGATGTATTGTATTTGTTGAATCACACTTAAAAATGAATAATAAAATGACAAGTCGTTTCTTCATTTTTTGATTTTTGATTCTCAATGAAAAAACAATTGAACGAAAGGTACACTGACCCCACGGGTGAGACTCTACGCTCTCTTCGGTGACTTCCTCAGCCACAGCCGATGAAGATCCTTCTTCCACACGTGGTTCATCCACAGGCCGCTGAGAAACATCCATAATAAGTTGTTCACCCTCCATGTTAAAACTCTTCGTCTGACTCACTCTTTGAAACAAGCAATAAGGCTGCAGAGAAACACACTGGCTGCTAACTGGCTGCTAACTTGACCAATCATGTCTTGTCACATGACAGGTGATAGCAAATAGGGCTCCTTAGGACGGGCCCCGCTCTTAAATCAACCAACCGGACGACCGCTCACGGACTACATCCGGCGCTGACAGGATATGGTCTGTTAGCAGTTTAAGAGCCCGTAAATAAGTTTTTAGTTTTTACTGATAGATAATTAGTTATTAGCTGTACTGCTTTTTAAATAAAAATAGCACAAATCCGCTTATGAATTATAAAAGTTAGTCAATCCGCTGTAACGCTGACAAATTGTTTAGGTCCGCTATAAGCGGATTAGCGCTTTAGCGCTCCCCAGCGGTCTGGCGCCCACCTTTGCTTGTCTGGATGTGGGTTACTGAGGCCCCACCCTGGAGCCAGGCCTGGTGACCGGGTCTTTACCCACGAGACACGGTCAGGCTCAGCCCGACCCATGCTGCTCGTTTGGGCTCAGCCCGAACAAGCAACATGGGTTTGCCTTCCTGCGGGCCCACCACCTGCAGGAGTGGCCTCATGTAACCAAAACTGTACATGCAAAGAACATTCTAGAGTTTTTTTTATGAGTTTTCATATCTATTAATTGTTATACATGTACCTATATATGAATGTTTCTGTTCAGTGCCCTGAGATAACTTCTGCTGTGACTTGGCACTATATAAATAAACTGAATCAAAGGAAACTGAATTGAATTGCAGGTATTAAGTTAAATATTTTCATTTCAGCCAACACGCCACCAGACATAACTTCCAACACTCCTCATCCAACAACTGATGAATTTCCTGTAGTTCGGTCTCCCTCTTCTGACGGTCGGCCAGGATCCAAAGCTAAGATCATCCTTCCTCCAATCTCTACTGGGCAGAAACCCCCGGCAGTCTCCAGTCCAACTCAATCTCCTATACTCAACCCAGACCTGGCAGGGGAAGAGGCAGGGAATGCAAACATGGAAGAATAGTTTTGAAGGAGGTACTTAAACCAGTTTTACAAATATTAAAAGTTTTCATGATGATAAAATTGTTTAAAAAGTATCATACATAATATTTAAAACATAAAACTAGCTAGACTTTTGTAGATGTAAATTTAAATGCCAGCGGTCAACCACAAAATCAAATTTGTCACTATTTTACCACAACATACACAAGCTGTGATTTAATGCATCCAAGTCAAACACTTGAGGTCAGATTCCACTGTCAGAACTTGCTCATATCTGCTCTATTACTCATGCTGTAGCATGTCTAGATATTCTTTTGTGATGCGTGGTGAGTGATTATATTTATTACCATAATATAAAAAGCTACATCCTAATTACTTTCAAATATGTGCAGTTCATTTTTTTAGATAATTGCATAAATAATAGCTGTAAGGAATAATTCAGGCTGTGCACCATGTCATGATAAATAGGATAGTGGTTTAATAAACAGCTCTTATGGCTTTTTTTACATTATAACAAACACGTTCATGATCAAATGTACTAGAAAAGATTTGTATGTAGGGACATGCCATGTTTCTTTAGTAAAGCAATTTCTTTTTAACGGTGAAGTACTAATGTATTTTCTGCTGCTCAGTGATCTCATCAGCTCAGCTTTGCCACTGCAACCCAGATACTGATCTTTTATGTGCAGCATGAAGCTCTTGTCATTGAATGATAAATACATCATTAATCTTTATCTCTTCCACGGGGATTATTCATTCAACTGGAAATGCATTCATATGAAAGTGTTTGACAGGTATTAAACATCTCAAACAAGTTATTGTGTTTTTGACAATTTAAATGCTCCACACAGCCATGCCTATTTAAGCTGTGGCACATTTTTGGATTTGCCATAACGGTAATTAGTGATTTTCAGCTGACAGAAATTGTCATCTGCCACAAATGTATGCATTGCTTATTAAACTACTCCCTCGGCCAGTTGGGTTGTAAGTATGTGTGGGTTTACACACAGTTTGTGTCCTTTGTTTCCTGGACTGTAAGTGTGTAAGCAGCTCAACACACACACGCACACCTGGCCATTCATCACTGTCTATCTTCCTCTGAGGCAGCAGATGTTGCAACCCCATCATAATTCTTTGGAAGTTTGAAGCCAGGCTGTGTCTTAAGGGCTCCTGGGGTCTAACCTACTTACACTGCAGCCTGAACCTCACTCCAGCTTATTGAGTAGCATGTTGTCTTCCTGTGCATTAAAGGTACAGTATGCAGTTTCTGTAGAACTGCAGAACTTAGAAATATTTTCAACAGGCAAAGCATTCTGATCCCGCTCTGCCCCCTTGTGGTCTGTTAAATTTCAAATTCAAGCTCTGTTTTTATTGGCTGATTCAAATTCAAGCTCTGTTTTTATTGGCTGGTTACAAACTCTGTTTTTATTGGCTGGAAAATGGTGGGTCACCTTTTCTTTTTAGAAATGCTTATTTACCACCTGGAGAAGCAAGGGGACAATATATTATTTTTTTTTTTTCAGAGATTACCTGGCTAACATCAGTCTGTCAGGAGGTAGTGACAGAGTGAAGAAATATGTTCATAAAAAAAGCTACATACTGCAGCTTTAACATTGCATCTGATAGGTATGTATTCAAGGCCTGTTCCAAGTATAAAGTGAGATAAGTAGATACTTCTCTGATTTTGCTGATTGCTGATGTATGCTTGCCTATTTTCAGTGTTTAAGATCTGAGGAAAATGTCTCATGAATCATACAGTGTGTGTAAGAGAGTTGTTTTATATTGATATATTTTCTTCTGTGCATCAGAATCATATGTAATACTAATTAAACCAAACATTGTTCTATGCACAGCACTGCCAATTCATTTATCCTTTCTCAAGCCACGTCCAGGTAAAACTAAATAAATATGTCACAAGCTGTCAGCATAAGTCCTCAAAACTAACATATTTCTGTCCCTACAAAACATTTTCAGCAAAAACACACTTTTCATCTGAGTTTAATGCATGGAGAAGCGAGCTATTCCAACGCAGATATGCAGCAGCACGTTATCAATTTTCACAAAGCTACTCGACATGCATTTCTTATGATATTTGTAAGACTCTAGCAATGAAAGGAATGAGAATTAGTTTATATTTTCATTCCAGAAAGGAATGGTGAAATGAAGCAGAATTGAATTGGAAGAAATGATTGGAAGCACCAGCAAATCAGTTTGACTAACAGCATGTTTCTGTTTTAGCTCTGGCTGCACATAGGTCATAAAAAGTTATCTTTTGTGAGAATCAGCAGAATAGGCATGTCTCTGTAGCACTATTAATGTGTTGCCCTTTATCAGTTTAAGCTACTGTCCTCCTTAGTACCTTGTTAATTATGGATCAAGAACCATGTCTATACTATAAATAAAGTCCAGAAAACATATTTGAATTTTAAATGATAGGTCACAAACTAGTATTTTATACAAATACAGAGATGAAGGTAATCATAGACTTACTCAGAGATGAACTTGTCTTAAGTTCAGTTGACCACATTCACTATGAGCTTCTAAAGCATGTTTACAGTGGTGATTTGTTTCTGGATGTAGGGTTGGATAACCCTAGTGGAAAAAAGAGGAAAGGGTTTATTTTTATTAACCTAAATTAAACTTTAGAAAGAGTCTGTGAAAGTAAAATGTTTTAACCTGTATTGTGTGGAAAAATCAATGAACACGTCAAGCTGAAATTCCACATCTTTTCCTACAGAGATTAAATTATTTTTTATTGTATTTTACTTTAATACTCTGAACAAAGTTCATTCTCCAGGAACACTGCCTTCAGGTCTGGAAACTCAGAGGAGCTGAGAATGACTAGGATGGAGCTGGTTGCTGGCATTAAGAGGTCCAGGGCCATATGCACAGAGGATCAAAGGTCAATTCACCTCACAAGACCCACGGAGCATGTGGAGGGGCATTAAATGCATAACAGATTATAAAGGCAGGCGTGAACAAGGCCCAAAAGACCCATCTCTGCCTGATGCCCTCAACAAGCTCTATGCACGCTTTGTCGACCCAAACAGACCACCCAGCACCAGACTCACCTCATCACCGGATGAAGAGCTTCTCAGCGTGACCTCAGCAGAAGTAAGTAGTACTTTCAGGAGGATCAACCCTCACAAAGCAACTGGCCCAGACAACATCCCCGGGAAAGTGCTGAAAGAATGTGCCGATCAGCTCTGCAAGGTGCTGGTCGACATCTTTAACACCTCACTTGCCCTGGAGACAGTTCCCATCTGCCTGAAGACCGCCACCATCATCCCAGTCTCAGAGCTCTACAGTGACTGGTCTGAATGACTGTCGAACAGTAGTCCTCACCCCGATAGTTGCTAAATGCTTCGAAAAACTTGTCATGACCCACATCAAAACAATCATCAACATCAACGAGGACCCTCATCAGTACGCATATCGCAAGAATTGATCAACAGAGGATGCCATCTTCTCTGTGGTCCACACTGTCTCACCCACCTGGAACAGAAGGACTCCTATGTGCGTCTGCTCTTTGTGGACTTCACATCTGCCTTCAACACCATGATCCCCCAAACCCTGATGGACAAACTATTCACACTAGAACTGGCCCTTCCATTTGTAACGGGGTACTAGACTTAAAGGGGACCACATATAGGTCTTTAAAATTTTTATGTTATGTCTGTGTGCTATCTTGACAATATTAATTCATTTTAATACACAAAATAATTCTTAGATAATTAATTATACCCTTTTTAATTCTGCCATTTTTAACTTTCGTTTTGAACGACCGGTTTCTGATACTGAGTTCTGAAGTCCACGCCCTTCAACGATCTGTTTACGCCCTCTGTAACAGCCAGTATCTGTAATGTGTTGTTGTTTTAAAGGGGACCTCAGATGCATTTTTTAAATTTTTATGGTATTTCTGTGGGCTATCCAGACCCTATTCCTTCAATTTAATGCACAAAATAATTCTTAGATAATCAATTATACCCTTTTTAATTCTGCCATTTTTAACTTTCGTTTTGAACGACCGGTTTCTGATAGAAGTTCTGAAGTCCACGCCCTTCAAAGATCTGTTTACGCCCTCTGTAACAGCCAGTATCTGTAATGTGTTGTTGTTTTAAAATTAGCTCTTTTTTTATTACTCATTTGACTTACTGTTAGTGCTAGCTTAAGATAACTTACCGAAACCCGTCTGAGCGCGCCGCAATTTGCTGCTCCTTTTAGCATGAGACCACCAGAATCAGATGCTAATGTTAGCTTGTTCCTCTTCCGGTGTTAGCCAGCTCCGCTCGTTTCACGCGGCGATTTTGGGAGTTATCGCTGTTCCAGTCAAGACAACACAAAGTTCACCAAGTGTCTCCCGTAAATTAATCCGTAAGGAGAAGGTCCTCGCTGCTGCGAGGCTCCTGTGAGGCTTCAGTGAGGCTGTACAGTTGAAGCTCCGCTCCATCGCGCCAGAAGAGGGTCCCGTCGCAACCGGTCTCTACGCCGGGGGTATGCTCGTTTAATTTTTGCCGGCGGCGCGTTGGGAGAGATCGCAAATACACTAAAAATTGAACTAAAACATAAAAATAACAATTATACTTTATTTATAAAGCCATTTAAAAAACCACAGCTGCAACAAAGTGCTGTACACATGAAATTAATAACATATAAACAAAAGATGAGATGAAATCATGAAAAACAACAGTCATGTGTTTAATACAGAAGTGGGTTGAGCCTAACATGGGGTTGCTAGGTGAGGGGCTGGACTCAGGTTGGGGTGGGTTGTCCTCTCGCTTGTGACGTCACAAGCGAGATTGATTTCCAGTTTATTTCAAAAACGAAACCTATATTATCACAGTAAAATAAATCTACTTAGAGTAAATAAACCACTGGGTGCATTTTTTTGGCCTTTGGACTGTTTTTTTATGAAGTAAATACCCAAAGTTGAGTAAAAAAACATTAAAAAGTGAATTTTGAATGTGTGGTCCCCTTTAAAATTAGCTCTTTTTTTATTACTCATTTGACTTACTGTTAGTGCTAGCTTAAGATAACTTACCGAAACCCATCTGAGCGCGCTGCAATTTGCTGCTCCTTTTAACATTAGACCACCCGAATCCGATGCTAATGTTAGCTTGTTCCTCTTCCGGTGTTCGCCAGCTCCGCTCGTTGCACGCGGCAATTTTGGGAGTTATCGCTGTTCCAGTCAAGACAACACAAAGTTAATAATAATAATAATAATGAATTCAATTTATAACGCACTTTTCATTAATGAAAATCTCAAAGTGCTACAAGGTGCAACAGAATTAAATGTCAATAAAACAAATAATAAAACAATTAAAATCAATAACAGTATCAGCTAAGATCAAAAGTAGAATCATGAGGAGGTAGAGTAAGCTCGGTTGAAAAGAAAGGTCTTCAAGCCGCTCTTAAAGTTCACCAAGTGTCTCCCGTAAATTAATCCGTAAGGAGAAGGTCCTCGCTGCTGCGAGGCTGCAGCGAGGCTGTACAGTTGAAGCTCCGCTCCATCCGCCAGAAGAGGGTCCCGTTGCCGCCGGTCCCTTCGCCGGGGGTCTGCTCGTTTAATTTTTGCCGGCTGCGCGTTGGGAGCGATCGCAAATACACTAAAAATTGAACTAAAACATAAAAATAACAATTATACTTTATTTATAAAGCCATTTAAAAAAACACAGCTGCAACAAAGTGCTGTACACATGAAATTAAGAACATATAAACAAAAGATGAGATGAAATCATGAAAAACAACAGTCATGTGTTTAATACAGAAGTGGGTTGAGCCTAACCAGGGGTTGCTAGGTGAGGGGCTGGACTCAGGTTGTGGTGGGTTGTGGCTGCGGTTTGTGACGTCACAAACCGCAGGAAGTGAGAAACGAACCGTTTTTATCACAGACAAATAAATCTACTTAGAGTAAATAAACCACTGGGTGCATTTCTTTGGCCTTAGGACTGTTTTTTTATGAAGTACATACCCAAAGTTGAGTAAAAAAAACATTAAAAAGTGAATTTTGCATGTGTGGTCCCCTTTAACAAACAGACCACAGTAAGGATCCACAACTTCTCCTCCTCCACCACAACCCTCAGCATTGGCTCTCCTCAAGGATGTGTGTTGAGCCCTCTCCTGTTCACTCTGCTCACATGTGATTGTGCATCCAGGCTGTCATATCGTAAAGTTTGCAGATGACACAGCGGTGGTGGGGTGCATCACAAACAATGATGAGTCCAGCTACAGGCAGGAGGTGGAACACCTGGAGAGCTTGTGCAAAGAGAATAACCTTCACATCAATGTGAAGAAGACAATGGAGATGATTGTGGACTTCAGAAGGAACAAACACACCCACACCCCACTGAACATAAGAGGATCTGCGGTGGAAGTGGTCTCCAGCTACAAGTACTACATGAACGATAACCTCAGCTGGAGCAACAACACCATCAGCCTGATCAAGAAAGCTCATAAGAGACTACTTCCTCAGCCGGCTGAGACGAGCTGGTCTGAGAAGCCCAGTCCTCACCTCCTTCTACAGGTGTGCAGTGGAGAGCATGTGCTCCAGCATCAACATGTGGCATGGAGGCTGCACAGCTGCAGAAAGAAAAGCTTTGCAGAGAGTGGTGAAGGTTGCACAGAAGTCTGTTGGAGTCAGTCTCCCCACCATCACAGACATTTACACCTCCAGATGCAGGAAGATAGCTACCTGCATCATGAAGGACCCCACTCACCCAGCACACACACACTGTTTGCCCCACTCCCCCCAGGAAGGAGGTTGAGGAGCATTAGAACCACTAGACTGAGGAACAGCTTCTACCCTGAGGCTGTTTGACTCATGAATCTCTAACCAGAATAATCACTGTGAAAATCACATGATGTTGCTGCTGATCTGTTTCATGTTGCTGTGTTCATTCGTGCTCATCTGCTCACAGACTCATGTTCGTGCTGCTGTTTGAAGTAATGTTTTTATGCTATTAGTGCCTAGTGTATTTTTAGTTGATGTTTTTCTTAGTTCATATCTTAGATGTCACTGTTGTTTTTCGTTTACATTTTATTGTTGGATGTAACTGGGACCCTGTGTACATAATCTCGTTTCATCACATGTACCACATGTGGTGCGAATGACAATAAAGACTGACTCTGATTTATTTATTTTCACAACAGAAAGTCCACCACAGTCAAAATAAAATAAAATAAAAAGATTTGTGTATGTGTAGGATCATGCTAAAACACAGTCTGATCTTTGGACCCTTTGCAATAAAAACAGAAGCAATCCTGTGGTAAAAAGTGCTACAATTGCTCAGGAGCAAATCTGAAAACCATTGCTACAGGACACAGTTTCTTTCTGCCTTTGCACATGCTTCATTTAAATGTACAGTACTATGTTTAGGTAGCCTTTCGACTCTATTCAAAACTGATTTGTGTAGTATGTATTTATATAAGATACAGTATATGTGTCGTTTTACCAAAATTAAGATTTCAAGCACTTTTGAAAGTTTTGCTAAGTAACTGTACATTAACCCTAAAAGCTATTTGTGTAACACTAAAGGTAACTTTACATAAAACACAGTCTTCAGGGGTTTCCTTTAAGTGCCTCGTTTTCTTTACTGTGTCTTGTCTCCTTTTATGAGCAATGGCTTCACCTCAGGATCTGCACCAGATGCTGCTAGAAACGAGAAAGTCTGTTTATCCAGGAACTCATTGGATTCTTTTTCTGTGTGAGCTTTCTCTTATAAGCTCGTGTGGAGGAAGTTGGAAGAGGTCAGCCTGGTGACATAATGAAAGCTTAAATGAAACACACACCTCTGCATAAACTCTGTCGCATGATGTGCCGCCATGCTCAGTAACCATGGCAACGGCCCTCTGCAGTCCTCCTCCCTGTGCATGTGCGTGCATGTGTGTTACTCGTCATTGTGTTCCCTGCAGACAGATTAATTCCCTGCCAGATTCTTTCCCTGTCAACTCGTTGAAACAAAAAGTTTCTGCTTTAATTAGTTGGGTGCAGCGTCTCACTTCATCTGTCTGTCTATATGCTGTGTTTCTCACTTTCACTGCCTCTCCCCCTCCTCACCTTCACTCTTCCTCATGCTCTCTAGTGTAATTAAAGACAGCCAGTGAGGATAATAGAACTGTAATAGTGTGTAATTGCAATAATCAATACAAAGTGAAGACTTTAGCCGTGCATGGTTTTTCAGTTTACAGAATTACAGGGTGGTAAGTGCATGTTTCATGAAGTAGACGACAACTTAAAGCCCATTTATGCTGCAGTTGCTCATTTTTCATCATAGAACCAGATGTAGTAAATCATGGCATTTCAAAGTGAGTAAAATATAAGGAGAGGAGTCAAGGAGAGGACATCAAGGTGTTAAAAATTGTTCAAAAGGGGAGTGCGTCTACAGATTAAAGCTATAGTGCTTTAAAGCTAAAGCAACTGGTTGCTGACTGCACTTTACCTTTAGGATCATCCTGGAGGGGAAAAAATTGAGAATGTTGGAAATCAAACGTGCACAAAGTTCCCAATACAGTACTGTATATTCAAGTGATGATTTGACTGTAGTATCTTGTTTGCAGTCATCAGGCAAAACAAAGTGAGGTCAAATACTTTTGTTCTTTCTTGCTCTCAGCGAAGGCAGACACTTTTCCTCTCGCTCCTGATCCTGCTTCTGCTCTTTGTTCTGTGAACCTTTTTAGAGCCTCTCTTTGCATATCTTCCGAATTGTAAAATATGGATCTGGTCAACTGGTCTCTCAATGCAATTGATCACATTTTATCGACAAGAAGACACGGCGAAGAAGAGCCCTCCTGCCCAGATGGGACACTTGCAGCCAAATACTCGATGTATTCCTGGGGGCAGTGGAAGATCATGTGTCTCTCCATCTTGTCGCTCGAGGATGTAGAAGACGCGTACATAATTGGATTTATGATAACAGGATTTCTGCTTTTTGGAGTTGGTGGTTACCTGGCATATCGACAATTTCAATAAAGGCCAGCAGCTGTTCTGGTCATTGTGAAGCTGCCTGACCTCTATGAAGGAATGTGCCAAGCTGTGAACACTCAAATGCTATGTGAGCTGAGCCGTAAGCTGGATGCAATTTCTGCTGAGAATCGCAGGCTACTTGCGACTCCTGGATCTCACAGGCAGGAAGGAATTGACCTTGGAGAAGTTACAAGCTTGGCCCGGCTGTACTGAACACAGGAATTTGGCAGTTTGGAGTCGCCATTGAGATGTACCAGTGGAACTGTAAGGCAGACAGATAATAATGGAGCCGGCCTGACCCAAAACAATAATATAATAATAATAATAAACTTTATTTGTATAGCACCTTCCTACAATGCCTTGCATTGACCAAGGTGCTTAACAGGATAAAAAGATGAATAAACTGGAACAATAAATCAATGAAAATAGAATAAGAAACAACAGCAATAAAAGAAGGCAATGGAAATAAAAAATGCTACATACTAAAATAACAAAGTAATAAAAGTTACACACTGAAAGCTTTTTTGAACAAGTGGGTCTTCAGTCTGGTTTTGAACAGAGTCAGATCAGAGGTGGCACGCAGCTCAAGGGGGAGCTGTTCCAGGCTTTTGGGCCGGCAACAGAAAATGACCGGTCTCCCCATTGTTTGTACCTTGAGCGAGGCACCTCCAGCAGGTGTTGACTGGCAGATCGTAAATCTCTGCCGGGCTGATGGGCTTTCAAAAGTTCTGAGATGTACAGAGGAGCAAGTCCATTCAGAGCTTTGAAAACAAACAGGAGCAGCTTGAACTGTATCCTGAACTGAACCGGGAGCCAGTGTAGAGAGGACAGGACAGGAGTGATGTGTTCATATTTTCGTGTGTTGGTCAAAAAGCGCGCGGCAGAGTTCTGTACAAGCTGTAAACGGGAGATGGAGGATTGATTAATACCAACATACAAAGCATTACAATAATCAAGTCTGGAGGTCACAAAGGCATGGATGGCCTTCTCCAGATCACCACGGCTGAGAAATGACTTGACTTTGGAGAGCAGACGGAGCTGGAAAAAGCTGGTCTTGACAACAGAACTGATCTGTTTATCAAACTTTAAGTTGGAGTCAAGCTGCACTCCAAGATTTCTGACCACCGGGTTGAAGTGGGGGAGGGGAAAACCAACACTGGGACTGGGAAGGATGTTGCTGGTGTCATCAGGTGCACCAAATAAAATGCATTCAGTTTTATCTGTGTTTAGGTGGAGGAAGTTTTGAGAGAGCCAGTGCTTAATGTCATTTAAGCAGTTGACAAGAGTGTTTGAACTGAGTGAGGGGTTGGGAGTGACTGGCAGATAGATTTGTAAATCGTCTGCATACATGTGAAAAGACAGGTTATGACGTGCAATGATTGATCCTAATGGCAGCATGTAAAGAGAGAAGAGGACTGGCCCTAGAATAGATCCCTGTGGTACGCCAGAGGTCAGAGGGGTTGATGAAGAGGAGGACAGATCGCCTATCATGACAGAAAAAGTTCTCCCAGACAGGTAAGATTTGAACCACTCAAGCACAGCTCCCTGGAGGCCAACCTGCTGAGACAAGCGGTTGATTAGTACCTGATGGTCGACGGTGTCAAAAGCTGCTGAGAGGTCTAACATCACCAGCAGAGCAGGGTTTTTTGCATCCAGAGACAGAAGAATGTCATTCTGTACTTTGAGCAGTGCAGATTCAGTGCTGTGACGAGCTCGAAAACCTGACTGAAATTTTTCAAACAGGTTGTTGAGCTCTAGAAAAGATTGAAGTTGAATAAAAACAATCTTTTCTAGGACCTTTGATAGAAATGACAGATGGGAAACTGGTCTGAAATTAGAGAGAGCTGTAGGATCTAGGCCTGGTTTTTTGAGAAGAGGCCTGACCACAGCGTGTTTGAAAGCAGATGGCACAAAACCTGAAGATAGACAGCTGTTAATAAATGACAAAACACAAGGACCAATTACATCAAAGGATTGTTTGAACATTTTAGAGGGAATGATGTCCAGAGAAAACAACTGTTGCTATCTGAATCTGGTTCCCTTGTGTCTGCTTGGAAGCTGATTATCTCAAATTATCCTGGATGTTATGTGAACCAAGACGCTCTGCTCCCATTACCAGTTTCCCTTCCCCAAGGACATATGGACCTGTGTCAGAGTTCTATCGAGGCCGGCTGATAAATGCACCATCACTTATCATAGACTATGGCGGGGGGCATCTGGAACAGTGTTCACAGACTTACTTCACACATGCATACACTCATTCGCACACACTCCCCTCATGCTGCCTTTCCTGGCCTCCCTCCTTTTGCCCCCCCTGGTGCAGTAACCTAGGTTGGATGTGAGGCGCCAGGTGGCTGTGACACTCTCTTGGACAGCCTGTGCTGGGAGCACCACCCCACTCACGCTCATCTGTATGTTAATTTTTTTTGTGCTGAGGATTTTTGCAAGGTCAAGTTAACCTCTTCTTTCCTTCGTGTTGCCTTTTTCTTATCTAATGAAAAAAGGCAGCACGTCTCGAGGATGCAGCCTCAGTCACTCCCGTTTTCCCATGTCTATGTTGTTTGGTTGTGTTTCTTGGATGGGCTGTACTGAAATGTAATTTCATTGTGCTTCGGTGCAATGACAATAAAGGCTGATTCTGATAAGATAAACTGAGGTAAGACTGCAATTACTTTAACAAGATGTACGGTAGCTTATAAATATTCAACTTGAAAAATATGCAGCATTAAATAAAAAAAAATGACATCTCATTGCTGTGCTCAGTGTTCAATGTTGCCACCCCCAACCTGTCACAAAATATTGGTTATCGGTTAACTGCAGCTTTCAAGAAATGCAGTGTTGAATTAATTAATGATATTCTGAAAGGCTGTCATCTCTTTGTTGCTGTCTTCCTGTTTAAAGCAGGTAAATGTTGCAAAGGTTTGCTGCTGAGTGCAGCGACAGGCAAGTGTAAACAGTAAGACACTCAGAAATGTGATTATTTATATTTAAGCTCTTCTTGCTTTTAAAATGTATTTCATTTTCTGTTACTTTTTTTTGCAAGTCACACTGGTTTAAAAATAAATGAATTTTAAAATTTTATTTTCACTGTTGTTTTGCAACCTGCAGATGTTTGAGACGTCATGCCCACAAAGAAGTGATGTCTATGGCAATGTCTCTGGCATTGTTCCCACAGCCTTCAAATCTGCTGCCATCACCCCCATCATCAAGAAACCAGGTCTTGACTTCACCAACTTCAGTAATCTTCGTCCGATCTCCAATCTGCCCTTCATCTCCAAGATCCTTGAAAAAACTGTTGCTAGTCAACTTCACTCTCACCTGTCCAACAACAACATTTATGAAGAGTTTCAATCTGGATTTCGCCCCCACCATAGCACCGAAACAGCTCTAGTAAAAATTACTAACGACCTTCTTCTTGCTGCTGACTCTGGTCTTCTGTCCATCCTCATTCTTCTTGATCTAAGTTCTGCCTTCGACACCATCTGTCATTCTATCCTCCTCAACAGACTAACCTCCATTGGCATCTCAGGTACCCCGTTAGACTGGTTCACCTCCTATCTCTCTGACCGCACTCAATTCATTCAGCTTAAATCCTTCCGTTCCCAGTCTTCCCCTGTCTCCACGGGTGTCCCCCAAGGCTCTGTCCTCGGACCCCTCCTCTTCATCATTTACCTCCTTCCTCTAGGCCACATCTTCCGCAAACACGGCATCCATTTCCACTGCTATGCTGATGACACGCAGCTCTACTTGTCATCAAAACCTAACTCCACCCACCCGCCCTCCATCCTCACCGACTGTCTCATTGAGCTTAATCACTGGTTTTCTAACAATTTCCTTCAACTAAACAGCAACAAAACAGAAGTCATTCTCGTCGGTACCAAAAACTCTATTTCAAAATCAGAACATCTTCTCGTCCCCCTTAACAACTCTCTGCTATCCCCCTCCCCTCAGGTCAAGAGCCTCGGTGTCATCCTCGACACCACTCTTTCCTTCACTTCACACATCAACAATATTACTCGGTCTGCCTATTTCCACCTCCGTAATATTAACCGTCTCCGTCCTTCTCTCACACCCCGCTCCACAGCCATCCTGGTGCACAGTCTTGTGACTTCCCGTATTGACTACTGCAACTCCCTTCTCTACGGCCTCCCCAACAAATCTCTCCACAAGTTACAGATGGTCCAGAACTCAGCTGCCCGTGTCATCACTCAAACCTCCTACTATAACCACATCACTCCTGTCCTGCAGCAGCTCCACTGGCTCCCGGTTAAATCACGCATCATCTTCAAAATTCTACTCCTCACGTTCAAAGCTATCCACAACCTTGCCCCTCCTTATCTATCTGACCTCCTACAAATCTCCATCCCATCACGCTCTCTCAGATCCTCCTCTTCACTACAACTCCATGTACCCTCTGCCCGCCTCTCCACCATGGGGAGCAGGGCCTTCACCTGCTCTGCCCCTCACCTCTGGAACGCTCTACCGCCCGACCTTCGAAACACCACCTCCCTTTCTCTGTTCAAGACTGCCCTGAAAACCCATCTCTTTAGACTAGCTTATCATTAACTTTACTAAATGTATTTTTATCTTCCATTTTATATCCTTTATGTATTTTATATTTCAATTTGTCGCTGATGTTTGCTCTGTATTCACTGTGTTGGTTTGTTAAGTGTCCTTGGGTGTCATGAAAGGCGCTTTTAAATAAAATGATTATTATTATTATTATAAAATGTCAGCAGAAACAACTAAACTGGGAAGAAAGGAAGCACACACACATACACACACACACAACAACAACAAAAAGTATTATCTTTTCACCTAATCTGACCAGTCCCTTGTCCTCAGGCTGTGACAAATGGAGGGAAATCTCTGTAGGGGATGGACATGTCCAGACAACCATCTTCCTGGAACAATACTGCCCCCTCCAGGGTGGGCTGACCTCACCTGGGAGCTGAAGAATGGCTGCCTGAGGGGTGCAGGGATCCAGCTGAGGTGATGTGTGTGAGTTCTGTCTTAGCGATTTGAGGTTTCACAGACAGCATGTGTGCGTGTAAAAGAGAGAAACATATGGATGTGTGAATGTGTCTTTGATTGAATGGTTTTCAGAATCTGTTGGAATCCTGGCAAAAACCAATGCAGATTTGTTCCTGTCTTTGATTTTATACGTCTACCTTATAATGTTTTGCTAGTTTTTTGATACTTTG
>JBBPBX010014640.1:0-50604 GCA_038048925.1 Garcialebias charrua | reverse complement strand
ATATATATATATATATATATATATATATATATATATATATGTAACCGGATCCTTCCTGCGTTGTGCTGGTTTTATGGATTTATTGATCAGACCGTGACACGGTTTATCTTTAGTCAGGATAGCGGTTTATTCTGGTGGAATAACACACACACAACACCGTGTTACCGACTGCCCTGCTTCAAGTCTCTCCCCACAAGACAACGTGACAAAAGGGCGAATAAACATTCTTATAAAACATACCTGGTGGAATAACACACACACAACACCGTGTTACCGACTGCCCTGCTTCAAGTCTATACAAAACAAAAATGCATGAAAATTAACTTAATAAATCTATAAATAAACTGAATATATTTACATGACAAATAAACAGCACGTACCTCTCCCCACAAGACAACGTGACAAAAGGGGAGAATCCCAGGGGTACAACCAATTTAAAGACAAAACCACAGAAGAAGAAATAAAAGGGAGGGGCTTCTGATCTTAAAGTAACACGGCTGAAATAATGACAGTGGTGTTTCAGTCAGGTAATAATACAATAATACAACAATACAAAAATACTTTTTGTGTAATTATAACAAAAGAGAAGTACAACCAGGTTACATTTACCCCCCTAGAATTACACAAAAATAAAAAAAACAGTGTCAGACAGTACCAGTACAAATATTTTGTGTTCTTTAACAAAGTAATACATCAACATAACAGCTACCCTACAATAGGGTCAGGAGACCAGAGATCGTTCTCATGGTATCCCCTGGACAACAAGAGGTGCCTTTTACACCCCCCCTTATACAGAAAGAACACATATGTTACTGAAGCTTATGCAAACCCAAATAAAATAAAAAAATAAAATAAATGATCCTAGTCAATGGCAGGAATCATACACAAAAATTTGGAAACTCACACATCAATAACCGGTTGAACATTATCCTTGTTATACAGTGCCTCAATGACAGCCATGGATTCTATCAAGCGACAGACTGGTTTAATAACCCTCCCAAAACGTGAAGTTAGGCGGTGAACAACATCCCCTCCCACACTGTCTGGAGGATGAGCAACACTAACATCGTCAGGGAGATGAGGTAAGGAACCAGCAGTCGCCAGTACTCCAGTGTCCATAGAGGAGTTCTCTGAGTCATGAGGCAGGTCATTATTTACAACTGATGGAGCCGAGGACACATCCTGAACCCATGATGCAGTACGGTCCTCCCCATCACTGCAGGACAGGGCGTCTGGTAGGGAAGACTCAGCAAGAACAGCACTAGGAGCCTCGCTAAAACATTCTGTTTCGTGTAGGTCAGAAACCGGAGGAACTCCAACCACACTGTCAGCATGGCGGTTCTCATTGCTGTCCAGGGTCATTCCCACAGGTAAAAAGTTAAAAAAACTTTTATAAAAGTAAAAATATGCACTCTTTTTTTTCACCTATTTCCCTGCCTCCCACGTATGAAACGAGGTGCACAAAAACACAGCAGCAGAAATAGTAACGGTTGTTTGTTAGGATACAGCGAGCCTGCCAGTCACAGCCCAGGGCAAAGGCGCGCAGTGCAACGAGCCAGGCGGGGCGAGACTTCAAAGGCGGGAAGAGCTCAGCGTCACTCGCACAGGTGCAGCTCTGGGCACGAGCAGCAGCGGAGGTTCAGCGACACAGCGGGTCGAACGGCACCAAGTGTAACCGGATCCTTCCTGCGTTGTGCTGGTTTTATGGATTTATTGATCAGACCGTGACACGGTTTATCTTTAGTCAGGATAGCGGTTTATTCTGGTGGAATAACACACACACAACACCGTGTTACCGACTGCCCTGCTTCAAGTCTCTCCCCACAAGACAACGTGACAAAAGGGCGAATAAACATTCTTATAAAACATACCTGGTGGAATAACACACACACAACACCGTGTTACCGACTGCCCTGCTTCAAGTCTATACAAAACAAAAATGCATGAAAATTAACTTAATAAATCTATAAATAAACTGAATATATTTACATGACAAATAAACAGCACGTACCTCTCCCCACAAGACAACGTGACAAAAGGGGAGAATCCCAGGGGTACAACCAATTTAAAGACAAAACCACAGAAGAAGAAATAAAAGGGAGGGGCTTCTGATCTTAAAGTAACACGGCTGAAATAATGACAGTGGTGTTTCAGTCAGGTAATAATACAATAATACAACAATACAAAAATACTTTTTGTGTAATTATAACAAAAGAGAAGTACAACCAGGTTACATATATATATATATATATATATATATATATATATATATACTGTATATGAACATTTGTCTGTGGCTGAAAAAGCCACAGACAAAGCAGAATGTTCAAAAAAGAAACAAGCTCATCCACTTTGGTTGTGTGTTCTTTTCCAGCTCTTCTTCTAATGTGTGTGTTAGTGGTTAATAAAGAGCTTAATGTATCACTAGCGCCACCAGCTGGTTAGAAGCGTTGATATTAATGATCCACCCACTGCAGGAGAATTACCCGCCCACTGCAGGAGAACTTCACGCCCACTAAAGGGGTCCTAAGCGTGCAGTGGGTACAGAAATAAACCGGTCCCATAGGAACTGGCTCAAACTAGCCACAATGGGACATTACAGGAACCAGACCTGTTGATAAGAGGCATTAACCAATCAGCCTAACATGCATGTTTTTGGACTGTGGGAGGAAACCGGAGCACCCGGAGAAAACCCACACATGCACATTAAGAAACTCACACAATAAAAGAAACTCACATAATAAAAAAAATCACACAATAAAAAAACTAAAAAAGGAATGGAAAAATATACAATTTAGTACAGTAAAAGGAAAGTTACAAGTCAGTGTACTCCCCCTCAGCACCCTCTCCTTCCCACTGTGAGCCAGACTCTGATGACAACATTTGCATAAATGGTCCAAAAGCTGAGGTTCTGGGTGTTGGAGGGGGGTTGGGTCTCTGTTGAAATGCAGATGTAGTTGTTTGTGTTGGGGGATGTGTGAAAGCAGTGGGGCGTGGGGGCTGTGTGAAGGCAGTGGGGGTGGCATCTTCTCTCTCCTGAAGCTCTACATTTCTACTTAAAGGACAACACCCACCGTGACAGTAACAATTCACCATATTGGAGAATTACTGTAGTATTTTATGAATTTTATTTTCATTTTTGCATTTGGGCCAGGCGAGGGTTAAAAAAAAAAAAAAAAAAAAACCACTCCCGAATGAATCCGGAAACCTGGCCGAAAAGTCCCGAAGGGTCATGCCTTTTGTTACATTGATCTCCACCCAGAAAGCAAGGCAGAAGGTAGGAGTGAGTTTCCATGGAGGTTTATGAGAGTGAGAGTAAAACTGCATATTTCCTGGTGCATTTTTGTGTACAACTGGACCAGTGGTCTGCTTTTATTTATTATTTATTTTATAGACCTTTTTAATAAGATATAACACCGCTGCGACTGTTGCTGGCTGCTCTCCTCTCCTCTGCCCAGAGAGGAGCGAGCCGCGCGGCTTCTCCCTGGCTCCCCGTTCCGCTGCGGGTCAGCTTTGAAGTTCGTGCTGGGGCTCGGTTCTGTCCAGCCTTGTTGCTGGAGCACGGGGAAGCACAGAGAGCACGGGGAAGCCCGCGCGCGATGGTACATCCAGACCGACAGAGCTCCGCGCCGCGGCTGCCTTTCTACTCCCGACCTGTCTGGTCAGGGGAGAGATTAAAAAGCCGATGCGGAAATGAATGAATTTGTCGCGATCAAGCGAATTAAACTAGTATGTCTACGTGGATGCTGCTCAGAATATGACAGACATCAGTGAGCAACCGCTTCTCTTTTTTTTTTCCTCTCTTAGAGCAGCGGTCATGGAAGTTGATGAAGGCTTATTAAAACTCCGCCTGTAACTCCAAGGCGGAATCTTTAGTGATGTGAATGCCCATATTTGGAGAGGGGCAGATCTTCCCGGAGCTTCTGCTAAAATCTGCTATAAATCATGAAATAACACATTTTGCATTATTTCTCTACAATATAAATAAACGCTCCTGTATTATTTTTAAATAAACTAATAAATATTAATGGCGATGCAATTTGAAAACATGGTGGGTCATGGACTTTAAAAGGTTCATCATTTCAGCTTTGACCTGTGTTCTCCTGTTTGTTTTCAGTTTACTTAGCATTGGGACTAAGCTCATTAAAAAATAATATGCCTCATCAGCAGTATCACTGGGTAGATATGGTCTGGCCGGCTCCTGCAGGATTGACACAAGCCGGTCACCAATGTCAGGACCTCGTGTGTGTCTTCTACTGTGGGTGGTTGGCCGATGAGCAGTAGTTAACCTCCGCACTGGGCTGCGTGAACGGGCCCTTTTTTTCTCTGTGGCTGTTGATGGAGCCACGAGAGAGGGAGCAGGTGATGGAGTTGTTCGCATCACTGGGGTTCCTGAACGTTCACCCTGTTCACTCATAGGAGATGGTTGGTCCTCCTCTGTCTCCAACAGTGATGCAACTGCCAAGTTGCTTCTGGAACTATTTGAGGGAAAATGTGTTCATATAAATAAAAAAACACAAATGTTACTCAGAATTTTAGAAGTGTTTCAGTTTAGTTGTCTTACAGATATAATAAGATTTATTCTTCTTTCGGCTACCTTTCATTTTTTTACATTTTGTACACTATCATTATGAGATTGTCTTGTATTGCTTCTTTTGTAAAAAAATGAACAAATTTAATAAACATAAACATAAACGTTAATAAACATTACACAAATAATTTAAGCTTTATGAGTGGGGGACTTTGGAAGAACCAGTGATGGAGGTATTTATGCTGGTTCAGCCTTGGGGATTGGAATGGAGAGAGGGACACATTGGCTGTGTCTCAATTCAGGGGCTGCGTCCTCATGAGGACCCAGCCTAGCTGGGCCGAGTAGGCCACGCACTCACAAGACCGGGTGGGCTAGACGAAACTGCTGAAATGGGACGGTCTAGCCTTCAGGAGAGCCGGCATTGAAGTGGGTGGGGCGTTCTCTTGAAATGGGTGGGAAGTGTGCGCGCTTGGTGTGTGTGTGGAAAGCGAAGGGACGGACGCCGCTAAAAAATATTTGTTAGCTAAATATATATATGAGTGTTTCTGAGTTTACTGTTGTTAAAGGACAACACCCACCGTGACAGTAACAATTCACCATATTGGAGAATTACTGTAGTATTTTATGAATTTTATTTTCATTTTTGCATTTGGGCCAGGCGAGGGTTAAAAAAAAAAAAAAAAAAACCCACTCCCGAATGAATCCGGAAACCTGGCCGAAAAGTCCCGAAGGGTCATGCCTCTTGTTACATGGATCTCCACCCAGAAGGCAGAAGGTAGGAGTGAGTTTCCATGGAGGTTTATGAGAGAGAGTGCGTTAAAACTGCATATTTCCTGCATATTTCCTGGTGCATTTGTGTGTGGACCAGCGCTCTGATTTTATTTATTATTTATTTTATAACACCGCTGCGGACCTGTTGCTGCTCTAATTCATTCTGCCCCTGAGGAGCGAGCCGCGCGCGGTCTCTGGCTCCTCGTTCCGCTCCGCTGGTCACCTTTGAAGTTCCTCGTGCCGGTGTAATTTGCTCCCTCGAGTGTATGTATCTGCTCTTATCTCTCGTCAGCCTTGTTGCAGCAGCACGGGTCGTGAAGCATGCGCGCGGGCAGAGCTCAGCTGCGAGGCTGGCTCTGGGTGCCTTTCTCATCACGGGGCGAGAGAATAAAAAGTCGATGCGGAAATGAATGAATTTGTCGCGATCAAACGAATTAAACTAGTATGTCTAAGTGGATGCTCGCTCAGAATATGATGACATGAGTGAGCGACAGCAGGATTAATCAACAGGCAGCTTTATGGAATATTTAAAAATGCTTCCTTTTTCTTTTCCTCTGCTCGCCTGTAACTCCAAGGCGTCACTCTGGTGACGTGAATGCCCTTGTGAATGCCCATATATGGAGAGGGGCAGATTTTCCCGGAGCTGCATGCTAAAATCTGCTATAAATCATGAAATAACACATTTAGTGTTATTTCTCCACAATATAAGTAAACGCTCCTGTATTATTTTTAAATAAACTAATAAATATTAATGGCGATGCAATTTGAAAACATGGTGGGTGTTGGGCTTTAAGAACTGATTACAAATCATCTTATTTTACACGTGCGTAGCAAAGATTTTCTGAGGGGCGATTGGTTAAAAAACAGAGTGGACCTACAAGAAGCAAGTTGCCCAGTAGCTCAATTGGTTAAGCACCACACATTAGCCCTTTGGGTTGGAACGCAGATACTTTTCTCGAAGCTGGTTCGAATCTCACTTGGTACGGTTAAAAGTTATTTTACGTTTGTCTTTTATTGGATAAAAAAAATGAGGACTGAGATTAAAAAGAAGGAGTTTGTTTTTATCTAATAAAAGACAAACGTTTATGTTTATGTTTATTAAATTTGTTCATTTTTTTTACAAAAGAAACAATACAAGACAATGATAATGTACAAAATATAAAAAAATGAAAGGTAGCAGAAAGAATAAATCTTATTATATCTGCCCCTTTTTTCCAACAATCAGATTAAACAATAATAATCTTCAACCAACAGTACAAAATGACTAACTCTTTCTAATTTTCTAACTAATACAATACACATTACGCTATTTCATATATATTTTTTAACACATTTGTTTTGATCATTTTCTTAAATGTAAACATTGACTTGGCATTTTTAACTACATTCTCCAAGCCATTCCATAATCTAATTCCCTGGATTGAGGTAGAACGTCCCTTCAAACTAATTCTGAATTGTGGTAAAATAAGTTTTAACCGTACCGAGTGAGATTCGAACCAGCTTCGAGAAAAGTATCTGCGCGCCAACCGTCAATGCGCGGTGCTTAACCAATTGAGCTACTGGGCAACTTGCTTCTTGTAGGTCCTCTCCGTCTTTTAACCAATCACCCTTCAGAAAATCCTTGCTACGCATGTGTAAAATAAGCTGATTTGTAATCACTTCTTAACATCAGTAAACTCAGAAACACAATATTCAGCTAACACATTTTTTTAGTCGTTTCTGTAGTTAAATTTTAATGAGATTCAGCAAGCGCTGAGGTTGTTAGAACGAGCTGATGACTCAACAACACGCAGCAGTCCTGCCCCTGCACGCAGAAAGTCCCACCCCCCGCAAAATCTCTGCTGGCGCTATGAATTCTGGGATAGCCTCCGCCAGAAAGGATTCACGGATGCATCCTCGTATTTCGGCAGGAAGTAGGCCGCATTCCTCGGCCGCGTGAGGAGGAGTCTTCAAATTGGGACAGTCCTCCGTGCGGGGCAATGACGTATGTGGCCGACAAATGCGCACTCATGAGGATGCAGCCCCTGAATTGAGACACAGCCTTAATGTGCCTCCCAATGCCCCCCTCCCTGGTGCTGATGCAGCAGTTAATGTGCCCTATGTGATGGTGGGTGATGCTGCTTTCCCTCTGAAGCCATATTTGATGAGGCCATACCCAGGCCTCAATCTAACCCACAGAAAAAAGATCTTCAATTACCGGCTGTCAAGAGCACGAATGGTAGTTGAAAATGCCTTTGGCATTTTGGCCTCTAGATGGAGAATTTTTTACCGCAGAATAATAATAATAATAATAATAATGTCATATTTTTGTCATCTGTGCATGTTTCCATACAAGACGAAATTAAACTTGCATCCTGCAAATGTTGACACTGTTGTTGTAGCTGCCTGCATTTTGCACAACTTTTTGCTTTCACCATCAGAAAATCAGCAAATGCTGGATGATGCTGAGCATCATGGCAGACATATGGTGCCAGCGAGGCGCATGGGAGGAAACCGTGCATCAAGAGAGGCCTGCAACATCAGGGAGATCTTTTGTGACTTTTTTCACTCCCCTCAAGGCAGTGTGGAGTGGCAGGACAGGATGGTGTAGGTGGAAAAATCACTGAGTTGGACAAGTGATGCTGTGTAAATAATGTGAATAAATACAGTGTGTTTGCATGTCTTGTTTTTGTAAATAAAAATGTATACCTTTCTTCCTGTTTTGGTAAATTTTATTTCAGTATTTATTTATTTTTTTTACAAAAAGAAAACTGGTACAATTGACCTTTCGCAAAACCCCGCCCCCAACCGGCCATTGTCCAATCACACGTCACTAGCATCTCCGGCTATGTAAGCTAGGTCCGACATTCTACAAGATGGTGAAGCGATGCGCCTATGGATTGTGTAAATCAGACAGCAGGTATCCCAAGAGTTTGTCTGGTGGAGTCTTGTTTTTTCCCTTCCCAAAGCCGAAAACACAACTGGAACGGTGTCAACAATGGATAAAACAGTGTGGAAGGCCTCACTCCCAGCTTAATGTCTCGAAGATAAACAAGCATTCGTATGTATGCTCAAAGGTAAGACAAACATTCATTGTGACTGTCCTGCTCTAGAAGTAATACTAGCTTTTCTACTAAACGATTGCCTGTATAGCACATTTGAGATTAAATTCGATTTTTTATTAATTTTTGAAGACATGCAACAAGGTCGCGCTAGCATAAAATTAGCATCGTTTTCTCTTCCATCTAAAGTCATTCATATCTCCTAAAACCACTCAATGTATATTTCTCCTGCTTTCAGAGTGTAATTATACATGACTTTTCTACTAAACGATTGCCTGTATAGCACATTTGAGATTAAATTCGATTTTTTATTAATTTTTGAAGACATGCAACAAGGTCGCGCTAGCATAAAATTAGCATCGTTTTTTCTTCCATCTAAAGTCATTCATATCTCCTAAAACCACTCAATGTATATTTCTCCTGCTTTCAGAGTGTAATTATACATATTATATAGAGTGTAATTATACATAATTATATTGCGCTGGTATTGCTCCAAAATGAGTCACTAACACGCACTGGTATACAAGCTATCCCCGTCATGACGCGCTAACACTCACCGGCTACAGAAAGCTTGACGGGCGTAGCAACAGTAACTAAGGGGGCGGGGCTTCTGCGAAAGGTCAATTGCATTAAGTCCCAGAAATCAGGGCAGTTCACACCTGTCTCCACCTATCAATTTGCATAAGAACAGCAGTGGGCCTCCGTGATTTGCACTTCCCCCACAGTGGAGAAGAAAGTTACTTTGCATGGGGGGAAAAAAATGGTTTTACAGTAGAATACAAAACTTTTAGTTACTTTTTTAGTTACTAAATAATACTCCTTCTTGTTGTAATAAAAATAACTGTTACATTAAAATACATAGGCTACACAAATATAAATAACTTGTTAAATACTGTATCATGAACTTTAAAAAAGGTGTTTACTTACCAGACACTCCCAAAACTTTGGAAATTTCTGCCCATGCGTTATCCTTTCTAACGGTGTCTTTATAAAAAGGATGACTGGTGTCATATAATATAGTGTAATTCTCAACTTCCACAATAAGTCTCTCCTCATCCATTGTTGCGTCTGCCTTGATCTTCTCTCGTAAATGAGCGACAGGACATGGTTTGAGCGACAGGACGTGATTTATTACATTTCAGAATAAAATGCTTTTTTTTATTTATCTATTTCTTATATTGCGTAGTCATAAATGATAGTTTGACAGCATTTTTGTACAAATAAATCTGTATAGAGCTAGGATTAGTCCGCCCGTGGTGATTTTATTTTGTAATTACGGATGTTGTGCTCGTTCCTTTTCCTGTTGGTGCGACGTAATCTTTAAAAGTTGACTCCGGCACAGCTTCTGCGTCCGGCAGAAATAGGATCGGATCTAATTTTGACGGACTGCCGTCTGCTCGCCGCCGCCGTGCGGAGCCAGTGTAAACGCTCTCATTGATTATAATGGGTGCATATTTGCTGTGGAGGTCGGACCGGAGCGGAGCGGAGCCGGAACACATGTAGTGTAAATTGGGGGTTAGCCGTTAGCATCTCGTGCGGTCTCCTGTTTGTGAACGTTATAGCTTTCTTGTTAAAAGACGAGCGCACATTCAAAGCTGTGTGTGTGGACGTTGTTTCATGAAGACTCTGCAGCAGCAACACGTCTAACGTGAACACGCTGGAAACTATGTCATCCAAACGTGAACGAAGAAACAGCAGCTGTATTAAAACTACTTCATCAGGTGATTCAGATCGGTCCAGAGCAAACACAAACTGTATGAGTTTTTAAATCTCTGAATCTAAGTCTGAACGTTGTTATATGCGCAGGCTTTAAAGTTACTGATCCTCGCTATGAGACATTCATCACGTCAACACTTCAAAAAGTTTAGCTCTTTATGAAAAAACTAACTGATGTTGTCAACAAGCCCTGGACCAGATTAAAGCCCTGCCCTGATGATGAAGAGTGATTCAACCATTCAAGAGGTATTGTTCTTTTATTATTATTATCTAAATAATCTTTTTTTGTTTAAATCATAATCTTATTAACTTATTTTTTTTTTACCTCTTGGTTTTTTATTTCCAGTCTGGGACAGAGGTAGCTGCTCTCTTCTTCCACTTCAGGGAAATCCACCTGCAGCTAAGAAGTGTGTGATGACTGAACTGAACTCTGAACTTTTCCAGGACCTGTCCTACCAAGAAGAGGTTGTGAGTACAGTAATGAGGACAAATACAGCCACACTGCTGCTACTGGACAAAAACTTGATTACCGTATTCGTCAGTATATAATCACAGTTTTTTTTGCTCATTTGAATGTCCTACGTATTATACACCGAAGCGTATTATCTATGGATTTTTTCCCGTATTGTTAGACCAATTTTTGGCTCTGATTCGCAGGTTTTCATTTTGGCCTAAAAATGGTGCAGTACCTTTTGTTCGCTAGCGGACACTTCCAGAGAGTCCACCGACCATCATGTGTCCGAAAAAAGCCCCCTCTGCTCGGACTGAATGTCGCTGCCCGGCTCCCTGCTCTGGAGGTAGCTACCATTTAGATGTGTTGTTAGCAGTTTTTTTTTTGCAAGATAACTCATAAACCACTCCGCGGATTTTCTTGAAACTTACAGAGTGTAATTATTTGGTGGTCATTTACAACCTGTTAGCTGCAGAAGATATTTAGAGCTAAAAAAAAAATGCTTTTAGCATGTTAGCTGTTAGCTACCATAAACAGATACCTACTGTTTAGATAAACAGCTCAGAAACCACTCGGTGAATATTTTTTCTGCTTACAGGGTGTAATTATATGGCTTCAATTTACAGCCTGTTGACCTGTAGAAGACATTTGAGATAAAATTCGATTTATTTATAATTTATTTTCGTAGCATTTATTTTCAAAATAAACATTTTGTAAGTCTTTATTTTGTCTTTTTTTTTGGTACCGAAAATTAACCGAACCGAACCCTCCTTGTAATTGAACCGAACCGAAATGTGATTTTAGCGTACCGTTACACTCCTAGTGATTACTAGGGTTGGGCATCGAGAATCGTTCGGAACCGGGACTAACTGTCCGGTTTTCCCGGAATCGTTCAAAATATTAATTTGCGATTCCTATGTTCGATGCTAGTTAGCCGACCGGAAGTAGCCGTCGCCAAAAACCAACGAAGAAGAATCCACCGGAAGTGTGCATCCGCGATCGAAAGCGTACTAATTAATAAAAAATGAGCAGTCAGGTTAGTGTAGCACTTGCAATAATTTTCTATCATGCAAAGGAGGGTGGAGAAGTAAAATAGTGTCCCGTCTTTGACGCGCTCCACCGGATTATTTTCGCTTCGTATCCGACCGGAAGTGCAGAGTGGTCCGTTTGCAAAACGCTCATTGGTTGAACAAACTGTGAAATAAGGGGCAGATATAATAAGATTTCATCTTCTTTCTGCTCCTTTCATTTTATCCTACTTGTATTCTTGTATCTGATGAAACTGTTTTGCAGTGGTGGAGAAAGTACTCAAACACTGTACTTAAGTAAAAGTACAAATAAACAGACAAAAATGTACTCTAGTAAAAGTAGAAGTACCATATAAATATTTTTACTTAAGTAAAAGTGAAAAGTACTTGCTTTTAAAAATACTCAAAGTATTAAAAGTAAAAGTATTTGCTGAATGTATCACATAATACAATGGTCTACAATAAAGTGTCCCTACCGTATGTATGTTTTCTGTAATACGTTGCTAGTGTTCCATTTTAAAGAACAATGCTGCAGATAATACATGTTTTTATTGTGTTTACTCTGTGACACAGTTCACACTTGGACTTGTGATTCTGTGCATCAGAATTTGAGGAATGACCTACAGTTAAATGTCATTAAGCAAGATAAGAGGAGTGATTATACCTTTGACAGTTTTTATTTAACACAAACAAAACCAGTGTCATTTTCATTGCAGTAAACGCATTTAAGTCTGCCTGAAAAAAGGGGCAACTGACAAAGAAATAGACAACAATCATTTCAACTCGTTTGTCATCAACGCTAGTTAACAAAAAAAGTCTAGTTAACCTTGTAGTGAGCCAAAAGTGAACAATATTTTAACTTCTTGACATAACTTTCAAAACTTGGACCCAAGTGTCGAGCCATTTGGAGACATCTCGTCTCCTGTCTTAACATCCCATGAACACATTTTAACATTGTGGCAAGAATTTCTTGTTTAAGTTTAGCAGAAGTTGATTCTCAAAGTTTTGGGAGTCCAGTCTGGCTCTTTTGGGCGAGAAAATCTGTCCCGCTGTACTGAAAAGTCTCTCACATGCTGCTGAGGCAGGCAAGGGTGTATTTAACTTCAAAGACAAATTGCATACTGCAGGGACTGACTTGAGAACATCCATGGTAGTGACTGTGCTGGCCAAGTATCCATCTAGCTGTCTGGCCCTTTCTGGAATGTTGTCCTTCATGACACTAAAGTAGTCCTCCTCCTCTGATGAGCTTGAGTTGTTACCAGGGAGCTGCACTGACTCCTGATCCAAGTGGGTCTTGATGTAGTTCAGGCCTACACACAACAATCATCATTATTACCAAACAGAGGAGACATAATTCATCTAATTACCTAAATGAGACACATGATTTAATCGACAACACTGTACTTTCAAAACAACAAAATATGTGTCTCAATAACCAGAAATGACCATAAAGAGAAGAAACTAATTTTGCTCCTCAGTGGAATAAGAAAAACACATGGAGATGTGGAGACAGCTAATAATTTCATTAGATAATACACTGCTGTACAGTTAGTACACTGTGCAATGCATTCAGTTTTTGCTTTAAAACATTTTATGACGATCAGGAGCTTTGCATTAGAAAACACTACAGCATTTATAATTTATAAAAAGATGGCAATGTGAGGAACAGTTTAAATGATTTCCCCAGTTTCAGCTTGTGTTCATCACTTGTCCAGGAAGTACGAAACTTTGGAAGAAGAATTGCTGCAGCAACAAGTTCAGGGTCAGCAAGCATAGGTCCAAAGCGCTGCTGGATTCCTCCTTGCAGGGCATCGATCAGTGGCTGGCAGAACTTAGAGGAGAGTCGTAGGCGGTCGAGCTTCACAGTCAGGAGGGTTATGGTGGGCACCAGCCACCCCATATGGACGTCTGCTTCTGCCTGCATTATGTTGAGGGCCTTGGCAACCGGGGTCATGGTCGCAACATATTCGGTCAGGAAAGCACATTCGGCAGGATTTAACCTGTTACATAAACAATTACCGGTATATTATTTAATTTATTCATGTAATGTATGTTCGCATGAAATATTTCATAAAATATACTACTATCAACATGCTATTTACAATTCACCAGCAAATGAGTCTGATCACAATAATTTGCATTAACCTACAAATTAAAAGTTATATTGTGGCCAGAGTATTTCTGTAGTTTGGTTTAATAATTGAAGAGATTTTGTGGGTTAAATTTTCATGGATTTTCAACAGCATTAGTATCAACAACTGTCACATCTGGATAACAGAAAAAATAATAAAAAATTGTGACTACGTGACACTTACATGGGGACTTTAAGTGCAATGCAAATCGCTCTGATGGCCCCTTCTCCACTGTCTTTGATGATCCTCAGTATACGTTCCACTGTCATAAACAAGGAGTTCCACCTGGTGTCGTTGGGGCGGATGAGCTGGAGCTTACACTCTCTTCCAATTACCTCAGCAGCTATCGTGGATCGAGCACTCTTGTTCCACAGTGCCCAGCACTTGGCAAATGCTGCACGTGAAACCTTTTTGTAGGTCTCATTTGAGTTTGCTTTTGTGGCATCCACTGTTGAGATCAAGTTGAGCACATGGCAAGCACAGCGATGATGCTTTGGCAGCTGATATTCTGAACAATCATCTTCATCCATGAGGGAGGCAACTTCAACAGCCTCTATATCTACTCCAAGAGCTTCATCTTCTTCATCGTCATTCACTTCCACTACTTTTTGCCCTGCAGCTGAACGTCCTGCTCTAGATGTGTCCATTTTGTTGTTTTCATCAGGGCCATAAACCCTAAAGGCCTTGATGAAATTGGATCCATTGTCAGTGGTGGTTCTTACAATTTTCTCCCGGATGTTGTACTCTGTATGTATATCGTTGAGGACACCAGCTAATACATCAAATGTGTGGGAACCTTTAAGCCGCCTGCAAGCAAGAGCTACTGAAGATCTCTCAAGACTGTCAGGATCTATCCAGTGAGCAGTCACTCCAATAAAGCTCTGCCGATGTGCAGTCCAGGAATCTGTTGTTGTGGCTATATATTTGATATTTTGCATTGCTTTCCTTACATTTGCTTTCATTGTAGCAGTAGTTTTTTCAATCCTGGTTCGAACTGTTGAACGAGACATCACAGTGGAATTAGGCTGAAACAGATGCACCAGACTTTGAAATCCTGACTGTTCCACTACTCCAAAAGGGTGCAAACCCTGGACAATGAAGTTTATCACTGCATGGTCAATGCTCTTCTGAGAAACTTTAGTGCTTTCCTCCAGTTTTTGCTGCTTGCTGGTTGAAGCACCTTCACTGGACTCCGGTCCTTTCCTTTTGATGGCTGTCGCAGTCAGTGCAAGGTATTGCTGGAGATGACTGCTGTGCTTTCGCTGAAAATAAAAACATACTATTAATACCAGTAAATATAAAAAAATTAAGTCAGGTCCTCTGGATGGATAAAAAAAAGTTGTTGAAATGTTTCATCTTTAATCCAAAAGACTTTGGCCCTGTTTACACGGACACTGTGTGGGGGAAACGGAACTTTTGGGTATGTTAATTAGGTTGAAAGTTTTGCGTTGACATGGGCGAATTCTGTGGATACGGCTCTCTCCCCCCACCCCCCGTACTCATGAATTTACTGTAGTTACTATGCTGGGCCATTAGATGGCGCTGTGATTTTTGGAACCTTCACCACTGCGCATGCGTGCCACTGCTGCCTGAGGTAAACAGAGCAGACGAGGCAGCCTGTTTTCCTCTCTGGCTAAAAGTTCAGCTAAACTACAAGTTGTTGTCAACAAGTTAACAACAAGTTAAAGCTGGAATTTGGATAAGAGTCAACAGATCTGACACCGAGTGGGGCCGCTTCATCTGCGCACCAGTTGCTGACTGGACCGGAACCGAGTCAACATGTCTGACTTTAGTCCGTGAGAATCAGCTGATTTACAGCAGGGCTACAAGGTAATCAATGTTCTTAATAATGTTTCCTTGTGTTTAGTTTGATCACAGAACAACCAACTGAGGTTTTATTTTTATTTTTTTCCTGCGAGGTCGAAGCTGTTGTTCCACGAAGCGGACCGGCGGTTCGGATCTGGGTCCAGTTTCCACCAGGATGAAACAACAGAGTCCAGTTCATTAAAGTTCGGTTCAGATTCAGATTCAGTTTATTATCGCCATTGTCAATGAACAGGATTCACAGACTAGGAATTTGCTTCGGCATAACGGTGCTTAAAATATAAAAACATAAGACACAAAAAACATAGACCATAAAACATCAATACAATATTCAGTGAACAAAAACTACTAAGAAACATCACAATTAGAGTGGTGCAATCAAAATACAGTGATACAGTGATTCCCAATCAAAATACAAAGAACAAATACAAAATACAGCGACCAAGGCAAGTTATGAGGTAGCATGGTTATGAGTGTTCAAGAGTCTGACAGCAGAGGGGAAGAAACTGTTTTTATGGCGGGAGGTTCTGGTCCCAATTGACCGAAGCCTCCTGCCTGAGGGGAGTGGTTCGAACAGACCGTATGCAGGGTGAGAAGGGTCAGCTGTGATCCGACCTGCTCGCCTCACAGTCCTGGAGACGTACAGGTCATGGAGAGATGGGAGACTACAGCCGATTACCTTCTCAGCAGAGCGCACAATGCGCTGCAGTCTGTGTCTGTCCCTGACAGTGGCCCCGGCGTACCACACTGTGATGGACGCGCTGAGAATGGACTCGATGATGGCCGTGTAGAACTGCACCATCAGCTTGGCCGGCAGCTTGGCCTTCCTCAGCTGTCGCAGGAAGTACATCCTCTGCTGAGCCTTTTTGATGAGGGAGCTGATGGTTGGCTCCCACTTGAGGTCCTGGGTGATGGTGGTGCCGAGGAACCGGTAGCAGTCCCCAATGATGATGGGGGTGTTGTTAAAGGTGATGGGGGGCAGAGGGGCTCTGTCTTTCCTGAAGTCCACAATCATCTCCACTGTCTTCTGGGCGTTGAGCTCCAGGTTGTTGTTGCTGCACCAGGTCACCAGCCGGCCCACCTCTCTCCTGTACGCAGACTCATCATCATCCGAGATGAGCCCGATGAGGGTGGTGTCGTCCGCAAACTTAATAAGTTTTACGGAGTCATGGCTGGAGGTGCAGCAGTTGGTGTACAGGGAGAAGAGCAGAGGGGAAAGAACACATCCTTGTGGTGAACCTGTGCTTATGGTCTGAGTGTCCGAGACAGCTTTCCCCAGCCGCACGCGCTGACTCCGGTCTGTCAGGAAGTCAGTGATCCACCTGCAGGTGGCGTCAGGTACACCGAGCAGAGAAAGCTTGTCTTGGAGCAAAGCAGGAAGGATGGTGTTGAATGCAGAGCTGAAGTCCACAAACAGGATCCTAGCATAGGTTCCTGGGGAGTCCAGATGCTGCAGGATGAAGTGGAGGGCCAGGTTTATGGCGTCATCTACAGACCTGTTAGCTCTGTAGGCAAACTGCAGAGGGTCCAAGGAGGGGATTGCTGATAGACTTGAGAGGTGGGATAAAACCAGACGTTCAAAGGTTTTCATGACTACAGATGTGAGAGCCACAGGTCTGTAGTCGTTCAGTCCTGTGATGCGTGGCTTCTTGGGGAACGTGTTGGTTAACGTGTTTTTAAAAGTGTTCAATTTAATTCTCAGTGTTTGTGACATGAGTTTGTGGTGTTGAATAAACAAATAAATTAAAAATCAACCTGGTGTCTTCATTTTCAACATGCAGCATGTTAGGCATGACGTAACGAGTCCAGATAGCTTCATTTAGCTCAGATAAATGTAAATATCTCCCACGCTAACATAAATACTGTTTATTATTGTTAAACTGTTAATATATAGCACATTTAGTATGTTATAGTGCAGCGTGACACGTGAAATGTCCGACTGCCTCGTTAACAGACAACTGGATCCAGGCAGCTGGCTCTCTTCCAACACAGATGCAGGTAAGGTGTAGAATAATTAAATATGAGAATCAAAATATATTCCATCAGCTATAGTTCAGAAAGTGGTGCGTGTGTCCACTGTCCAGTCCACCGCCATTGTTAAAATGCCGGCTGTCTGCGCGTGCGTGCTGCGTGCATGTGTTCAAACAAAAGCTCCACGGGAGATGTTTACATTATCAACGGGGGGTCAGCGAAAAAGTTCCACCTTGAGAGCAGGGTCAGAAAAGTATCGGTGTCATCGAGGGGGGCCAGCAGCGTCGTGTAGGCGATAAGCAAAGTCGCAAAGACAAAGTAGCGGTTACACTCAAAATACGCGCCGTGTAAACTGGCCCTTTGTCAGTCTGAGGAGCTGTAAAAGGAGGACCATCAGCCTAACAATGGATCGAGCTAACGATTTATCGTTAAGCTGATGGTCCTCCTTTTACATGTGAACAGCTAGTTTGAATGTCAACAACAAGCGGGTTGACCCAATATGAGAAGGTGCTAGAAGACTGAGCTTCTTGCAGCTCCTCAGACTGACAAAGTATTTTGGATTAAAGATGAAACATTTCAACAACGTTTTTTAATTTTTTTATTCATCCAAAGGACCTGATGACTTTTATAGATTTTTCTACCTGAATTATTGGGCATGCATAGGATACTCTTAATAAATAAATAATAAATCTTAATCCTAATTTATACAATTATATACACCTAATAAAGAATCGCATAAATATAGTCCCAACCATGTGGTGGCACTTCTGATTTGGATCATTCAATCAACTAAACCAGGGGTCTGCAACCTTTACATCAAAATATATATTTTTACACATTTGTTCACTACATTAAATGTGTCCGGAGCTGCAACAACTATGCTACAACTGTGGTTATCAACTGGTGGCCCGTGAGCCACTTTGGGTTTGATGGAGGGGGCTTTTATGGCCAGTAGGAGTGACATTAAAAAAAAACAATCTAATGATTTTTAACAATTAAACTAAAAGACCAGATTCTTGTAAAGGAGGACATTTTTCAGTTTTAACAATCTTTTTTTAATAATAAAAAAAGCTATAAACTATGCAGACAGTTCTTCATATAAGTTCTGCTGCTGCAGAGGAACCAAAGAGCTGCATGTGGCTCCAGAGTCACAGGTTGCAGACCCCTCAACTAAACTGTCTTCTCACACAGCCATTTCAGATGTCCACTTTAAGTGGAGCAAAAACCTGCAGCCACAGCAACCTTTTCACAGATAAGTTTGAGACCACTGCTTTAAAGTAACACGGTGTTAATCCTGTCATTCTATAATATATCACCTTATGAATAAGCATGGGGCTAACGAGTTCCTAGCCACACAAGCAACAAACACCCAAACACTGCAGCTCATGTTATTTAGCAGCCAAGCACAGCGTTAGCAACATGCATGTTGCCAGTTCATGCAAGATTATAATAATTTAATTGTTTACTTGTGAGCAAGGTACAGTTGAACAAGAAGCTAGCTAAGGTTACATAAGACTCCACTAACCTAAATTAATTTCACATGCTAAAGTAAGGTAGCGTTTAGCAACTTCACTTACCTCGACATGTTTTTTCAGATTTGACGGCGAATTTTTGAAAGACAGGAGTTCATGGTTTCGGGGGAGGCAAAGTTGACACCGGAATCTCCACGAGTTGTTTTTTTTTCATTCATTCATTCAACCTTTATTTATACAGGCTAGCCTCGTTGAGTCACGGGGACTCATTTACAAGAGGGACCTGTCTCACTCACACCAAACAACCATCCACTCTCACACTCACACCTAGGGTCAATTTAGAGTCACCAATCAGCCTAACAAGCATGTTTTTTGGTCTGTGGGAGGAAACCGGAGTACCCGGAGGAAACCCACGCATGCACGGGGAGAACATGCAAACTCCACCCAGAAAGGCCCCGGACCGGGATTTGAACCGGCAACCTTCTCGCTGAGAGGCAGCAGCTCTACCAGTTGTGCCACCGTGCTACCGGTTAACTCAAAGAAGTTTTTTAAATAAGGCCATGGGTGGTGCGTACCTTCTTGCTGGCTCTCCATGGTGGAATCCATTTTGGGTGTGTTAGGTAGAGGTGCGGGAGCACGCGCAGGTTGTCTACGTCACTGGCACAGCTCTTGCTGAAGACGGGTCTAATGTTACCTGCCTGCTTTGCATTGGTTACTTTCTACGTCTGTAACTTTCAAACTAACGAACAAAAAAACAAAAACAAAAAAGCCGCAATGCGACTTCAATGTAACGTGTAACGCAACGCATTTTAGAAATGTAGTGCAGTAGAAAGTACAGATACTTAATGCAAAATGTAGTGAAGTAAAAGTAGAAAGTACCCCTGTTTAATTTTACTTAAGTAAAGTACAGATACATGAAAAATGTACTTAAATATGTAGGTTTTGATATATATTGTAGGACTTGGTAAACATTAGTCAGTTCAGAAATCCAACACTCGTACAAAAGTTCAAGAGTTCATAGAACATCTGGTAAAGAACCACAATAACAAAGTCATTAATCTTAAACTTGTTTTCCTTCATGCGAGGGAAAAACTCTTACCCTCTGACGAGAAGCAGATAAGCTGAACTGTTTATGTTTCCTTGTAAGGAAGTACACTGTCCCTGCGTTTCCCAGAATTATTTTCATTTCTTCCCTGTCGGGAAGTAAACTCCTCTACTGACGTCAGATGAAGGGTATAAATGAATCTCCATTGCTATTCTGGAGAGGGATTCGGATTTGATTTGGTATAGACTGTTCAGCTGTATTTGTTCCATATTAACTTATTAAAAGAATTCCTCCTGCTGGCAAAAAGAAGAAAGGTCTCCTTGTCTCAATTATTTAATATGAGGACCAGTGTTTGCCTCAACAGTTGGCGCTCCAACGTGGGTAAGCCGTCTGACCTCGGCTGCTTTTTTCCAGCTGAGACGGGAGAAGCATGGGCCCTGGTAATTATACTTTATACTTTGTTTTATAAAACGAGCTATTTTCCTTCTCAGCTGGTGGAAGAGGCCTGGTGAGGGCTCTTTTTGAACCCTTGTAATATAAACAGAGGACTTTTTCTTGCCAGCAAGAGCAGATATTGAAAAACTTGCAGGTTTTGGGCTGTTTGCATTGCTTACAAATTGAATTTTAAATGGTTTACATAAGCTGACAGTCAAATTGGAAAATAATTGGACTATTAAAACAGCCTTTGATGTCGACAGTAAAATACAGTTTTAAGTGCTTTGGGTTCATACTACAAGCACTTATATCTAAGTGAAACTGTATTTGGGTAACCGGTCTTATAAAAAGCTATGCGTATAGTGTTTGTGTGCACAAGGAGTTAAATATTAGCAACAAACGTAAGAGTAAGTTATGAAAAAAAACTGGACGAGTTCCAGTCTCCTCTGTCTAGACAAGGAGTTTTAAATCTGAAACGTTTCAGTTCTGGGCGCAAGTGGAAATAAGCGACAGATGTAAGAGTTAAAGCTGGGATGATCACCAGTCCTTTTTGTCTATAAGGCAGTAAAGGGTTAAAGCTGTAATTTTACAGTCCTGTAGGCACGTGGTTTTTGCAACAGGGTAAGAGATATTGTGTTAAATTTGGCACTAAATTTAGTGAAATGTAACACATACAATGCGTTTGGTGAGAATAACATCATAACATGGTTAAAGGCCTGAAAAGAATACAAACTGTGCACAGTTGAATAAAACAAATATCTTTATTAAAAACTGTACATGTACATTCAAATACAAATATTTAATATTGAATTTAATATTTAATAATATAATTTAATAATAGCTATGAACAGATTGCTTAAAATGCACTAAAAGTGTTAATAAATAAAATAATAAAATATAGCGTTAATACATAAATTATTGACTAAAGTGTTAATATATAAACTGAATCAATAATTAAAGTGTTAATAAAAATAAAGTGTAAGGTTACTACATAAACCATGAAAATTATAATACAAAGCCATTGTTTAGAGTAGAACAGGGCTGTGTGAGCTGTGTGAGATGCTGCATGTCTGTACTAAATTTAGATTTGCAGGAGACTGCTGCTTTCCTGTGTGGAGGAAGGCATTGTGTTGACTTTAAGCTGTCTGAAAGAAGCTACGCTCTTTCTGCCGGTATTTACATGTGCATAGAATGTGCTGTTGGAAAACTTTCGATGTGAGAGTAATTTCTGCTTGTTAAAATAATTGTCTGCTGTTATTGGAATTTCCTGTTTAAACTAGCCGTCTCGTAGTATTGATTGAGTGGAGATGAGGAATGTTTTTTCCAAGGAAGTTGGAGTGTTAGACTTTTGTAAAGTGTTAAATTTCTTCTAGGGTAATGCGTTTCTGATGTGATTGATCATTTTTACACTGGTAGCTGTCGTCTGATTTTGCTGGATGTCAAGAAACAGTTGTTTTGAGTCGAGGAAGAGTCGGCGAGGAGTGGTTGTTTGTGCTGTGGTTTTCTTTTTTCTGTTTTCTTTTTTCTTCTCTTCTTCTAGTGTGTGCTGCGCCAGGGCTTTGATAGAAAACAGATGTTTCCTGTGAAGAAACAGTTTGTTTTGGTTGAGTGCGGGAGAGACAGTGTTGTTGAGAAAAGCTGCTGGTTTTCTTTTTTTCCCTCGTGTCTCTTTCGTCACTTTCTTGTTTTCTCTCGGTGGAGTTGGTTGGTGGTGGACAGATTTTCTCCTGAAAAGATAAAACACACACACACACACACACACGCACACGGAAAAGATTAGACCAAGAGATGAACACTCACACACACACACACTAGTTTTAAACAAAACGTATTGTTCATTCTTGTTTCAAAAAGTAAAAGGACTTTAAAAACTGTTACATTTAAGAGTAATTGATGTGTGTATATGTTTATCTGTTTAAACTGTGTAGAAAAATTGAAGGCAACGCCTATTGACTATGGGCCAATACAGGGGGCCAGCAGATGCACACGGAGCACACATATACCACACACAGCAAAAATGAGAAACAGAAGAGATACGCACATACATTTTTACACAGACATCATCAGAGTTTGGGTAAACTCACGTATACACAAAGAGATAAACTCGCATACAACCTAGTTTAAACTAAATGTGAAGTTAATTCTGGTTTCATAAACGTAGAAATTTTAAATAAAGTGCTTAAGTGTTTAATCTAGGAATAATAAGACGTCTTCATATGTGTATCTGAAGAAAAACTGTGTAAAAGAAGCTGGGGACTACGCCCTTTGGAAAATTGTCAAACTACCCCCACACATACTCACGCACAAGATAATTTGTGTGAGGAAACATTCCCGCAGAAAAAAAAAATGGGATAACAAGAAGATCAGAAATAAAGACACACGCAAACATGTGCTTAACACGGTCATAAACAGAGTTAAACAAAACCTGATTAAAGTTTTACTACCTTAAAAGTTTGTTTAAAACAGTGAAAGGAAATATTAGAAAGTTACTTACTTACAGTTCACCGATGGAGTGAGCGTGTTAGTTTCTGAAAGACCGTGGAACGGCTGGAATAAGCTGCCCAACACCACCCCGTCTTTTTTTCTCTTCTTTCTCTCTCCCTTAGAGCACACGCACGCACACACACACACACACACACACACACACACACACACACACACACACACACACACAGACTCATGCCAAGCGTTGTGGCTACATGTGCAATGATCAGGCAGGGAAACTTAAAAGCATACATGTTTAATCCCCATTACAATGATAAATAATAATCATATTAACTGTACTGTACTCACCTTTGACAGAAAAAGCATTAAACTTGGAGAAGAAGTTAGTTTATCTTGCTGAACAAAACGTCTGTGTCCTGAGTGGCTCATGAAATACCTTAAAAGGAATTGACGTACAACCTCAAGCGAGCTAAGCGCTAAAAATAGACTCAATAGTGCATATTCTGAAGAGTGCAAATCCTGCATTTCATCTCTAGGGCAGAAAGTTTTGTGCAGAAAGCAATTGGAATTTTAAATAATTACTTTCATTCAAACCTTTATGAACAGTTCCATAGCACTTTGAGATTAATGAAAAGTGCATTATAAATCGTATTCATTATTATTATTAACAGTTGAATGTATTTTATTCATTAAAACATAAATATAATTTTTAAAATTGTACTATAGATTTACTTTAAACATAATTGGTTTTAACACTTTAGGCAAATAATTGTTAAAGTTAAATGTTTTTCACTTCTGTGACAGGATAATGTTTTTACCTCAATTAGATATTAGCTCTGTAATAAAAGTGATCTTTCAGTATGAACTTTGATTTTGTGAATATAAAATAAGATAATGCTAATGGATTTTTTTCTAGCACGGTGACATTGATAATTGCTGTGTGTGTCTCATACAAAAAGGACTGAAAACAGCTGTCATGCACCTATGATGAACTGAATCTGAGCGCTGAGAGACACTGAGACACTGGAGCACGGTGTGGATGGACACAATGTGTTAAGGGGGACACATAAACAAGATGACATCCGTGAACTGAAAAATGGGGCGAAGGCTGCTACGAGCAACTTTGAAAAAGAAAGTCAGCTGTTGCAGAAGCCGAGAGGCTGAACTCAGTCACATGAAGTCTTTTGGACACACGCAGTAAAAATATGAACTGAAATGGACACTGCGAAGAACTGACGATCATGAACAATGTTGCATCCGGTGACAAACGGTGAAACGCACACAGTGAGAGTATGTTTACTGTGAGCATTTGTTGAAGTTTAAGTTTACTTAATATTATATGAATAACTGTTCAGATTTCATACTGAAATGATCTTTGAAACAAATTAATTTAAATTTTTAAAGCCAATTAAGTCTGAATCAGAATAGGACATTTTAAGTGAACACATTAAGACAAAATGTTAATGTAACAACTTATGATCTAAACAAAAGTTTATCTTTAGGTCAGAGGATTTTGGGCTGTGTTTTCTAAAAAGAACGTGTGAACAGTACATACAGTTCAAAAAGAAACAACTTTAAACCAAGAAAGTGGCCATACAAATAAATAAATACAATTTACATCCGGGTATACAAAATTATTAGAACAAATCATATATTTTATGTTACAGATAAATAAACTTTTAGATACAAAATTGTTGTAAATTATAATTAATGTCTGAATCACATGTTATAATTTGACCAAACATTCATACAAGTATTGTGTTAGACAGATAATAACATACACACTTTAACATATATTGTAACAACATATCACATATTCATTGTCATGTACCAGGTCTTGGATTCTAAAAAAAAAGTTAGGCACCAGAGTGCAACAGTCAGGAACATTCTTTGTTTGTTACTGATGGCTAGATTAGATAAGAAAGGGTCAAATGGTTGACAGGAAGTCAGGAGACGGGGGGAAGCAAGAGAGAAGCAGTTCAAGTTTTTAGAAGTTATGATGTTTGTTGTAGCTTATGACATTTTAAGAGTAACAGTTGTCGTGTGAGACGTGCTTTCATGACTGATCTGTTATAAATATTCGACGCATACTTGGTACAGCATTGTAAAATTGTTGTACTCGAATTTGACTGTAAGTTGTTGGATAAATGCCCGTAGGTTTAAGTGTTTGTGATAAATAAATAAATAATTGGGTAAGTTAAACAGGATTGCTGCGCTGTGCAGGAATGCAGGACTGCAGTGAGACTTGTATGACATAGCACAGAGCAGACAGGAAAGTCACTGTTTACAACAGCAGTGGGACTCTGAGTGCTGATATCCAGAAAATACTTTGTGGAGTTTGCAAATGTTTACATGCGCAATGAGGATTTAGTGTAGTGATTTAGTGATTTAGATTTAGTGTTGTGTTAAACACTTAAGGGGACAGACGTTTGTATGATCAGAATTTTACAGTTAAGTTAGGGAGGCCAGATCAGTTTGCACATTTAGGTAATTAAGAAACTATCAGAACTGAATTGTTAAATAGTTTTGTTTTTAAAGTAGTGCAGAGTGTAATGTGTATTTGTGTTGATTGTAGATTTGGATAGGGGTTGTTCGTTTGGTTCTGTTACTGGCAGATCACTGCTGTTTGAACTGGTGGTTGGGGGCAAATGAGATGAGATTTTTTCTTTCTGCCAATTTTTTCAATTTTCTATTTTGTATGTTGCTATGTGAGAGAATGTTTTGTGTTGTGTTTTTGGTTAAAGTAGAACTAACATAAAATGGACAAAATTTATAAATAAAACAAAATAAATGAACTTGTTTAGACCATAAATGCAAAATGTTTATGTTTAAGGAATATTTAATGAAACAATTAATGTTAATTTCTACAAAAGAAAGATGTCGAACAAAAGAAAACATGAAAAGAAAAAAGTAAATTGGTTTTAAGCTGATTTATTAATTATAATTCAAATCTATATAGTCTACCGGTAGCATTTGGGGTTTTCAGTGCACTGAAGAGAATTAATATTTCTCGCCCATCATAATCGGATAAACTTAGTGATTTGTTGTATACAACTATAATAGTCTCTGCAGATGACAAAATGTTGCAACAAACTAAAGTAAATCTTTTGAGTTAATGCATGGTTAAAAGCTTTAATGTACAAACAGTATTGTTCATGTTGACTTTTCTAACCATATCTATTGTGATTTCTACAGGATAGGTCCACGAACTGATGACTTCCAGTGGACATTTCAACTTGTTTAAACTGTTTTTCCTCCTTGCAGCTGTTATATATTACATTGATGTTTTGTGCATGAATGATGAATTATTGTGATATAACCAAACTATTTTTCCTGCGCTTGCGAAACCTGTTGAAGTGAAAAGATAGGGTCAGTTAGGATTATTGTTTCAGCTCCTAAATACGGAAGAGGATCCATAAAGCTGATGTTCCTGAAATTTCTGCTCAGTAAGTATCAATCACAAAAACAGCACAACAATACTCTGAATTTAATAGTTGTATCAAATAAACTGCCAGTGTTTAGTGTTTCTTAAGGCATACAATGTGGTGGAAAAACGCAAATGGTAAAACAATACTTAATTAATTAATTAATTGATTAATTGGTTACTTAATAATTAATTAATAGAAGGACTGTACAGTATTTTGTTGTATTTTTTCCCATCAATATCTCTAAGCAGGAACAGAGTGTCAGACTCATAAGATTGATCAAAGCTTTCAACAGGAAGCAAAGCAACATCTGATGGACAAAGAAGCAAATACCTAAACGGTTGATTCAATTGCATGACTTAAGATAAGCATGGAACCTCACAGTTATTAGTATCAATACTAATCTAACATACAACAAATAAGCATGAACTGCATGGAAGTGCATGGATGCACAACGCCACAATAATAAAAGAAATTATAAAAGGGAGGTGGATCACAATCAGAACATTGAGTAGTTTCAGCTTTACTTACAAAATTTTAACACAACAGCTTTCATATTAAGCAGTTAACAGTCTTTTGCCAAACTCTTTTCTTGAGCATGAACCAGAATGTTATGATAGAAAAGGAGAAGGGAAGCTTGTTTTATTACAGGTGATGAAAAAGGAGATAAGTGGAGACGAGGTGTGAAACGAGGTCTTCCTGGACGAAAACAACATGACGCAAGGCGTGTAGGCTCGCTCTGGAAGGTCCATGGCCAGTTGGTGATCAGCTACACCTGCTGCAAAGTCGAGATTGAGAGAGGATCCACAAGGGTCAAGCAGACGTTCAACATGAGAGGATCGACATGGTTCACGCAGAAATCCAGAAAGAAGGAAGCTGTATCTGGTGTAGCCACGGTTGTTGCACCGGAGTTCCAGCCAACAAGGACAGTGTTGTGCAGAAAATAAACTTTGACAATGACACCGAGACAAAGAGCAGAAAACTAGTCTGATAAGTGTTCTGTTCTGGATAATTCTAGGGGCATCATGATGACATGAACCAGAACTGGAGGAGGTGAAGACACCAGTAAAGAAAACATGACCAAGTCCGTGCAGACCAGTCACCAGAGTGTTTGCCAAGGCTGCAGCCGGAACCAGGACAAATTTATTTAACATAAGTTGAGTATGATACAACAAAAACACCTTAACACGATTCTGGCATACTTGTCAGCATTAATAAAACATTTCATACACATGTTCAATGATTGCAATCCAACTGTAACATATAATTTTATAACTTTTCGTCAAAACACACGACTAAATGTTGTATAAAACGTGTGACATCTAATAAATGAAGAGATGTAGACCTTAATAAAGAACGTAAGACTAATATTTTGCAAATTTGGATAGTTTAACAATACAATTAACAACAACAATTAGCAACGCTTAACATTGAATTGACTAATGCCGAACACATTATTCCTATACAAGCATTTATAATTAATGTGAGACCTATTTAAGGAGATACAATATCTCAAGAAAGCCTTAGAGACAACTACGGTAGCTAGTTTTGACTATCTTAGGTGGTTACATTTTGACATTTTAAATTGTCAAAGGGAGGATTGGATTTGATTAAAAGATCTGTACTTGAAACAATGTTAATCCTTTGTTTAAGTAAATTGTACAAATACTTTAAATGAATCATGGTGTTGTCAGGAATGACACGTCCTGTTACAAGTGATGAATTTTGGGAATTAGCCAATTAAAATACCTGGTATTTATGGAAAATGTATACTCCAAATGAATTGACCTAAAAGAATGCATTATATGAACTAAAGCTCCTAGTTCATTACAAATAATGATTCCAGATAAGTACAACTCACAACAATGTGTTAAAGAATAAAGAGAAAGAATAAAAATGTAAAGAAAAGGAATACCAAAGAAATACCCAATCAAACATACCAATGTTTTTAAACTTCCAAAATGTGGAATAAAGTGTAGGCTTCTATATGGAGCACAGTAATTTTATAATTATCTGAATATCTATCGTAGTTATAAGATTCAATAGGAATGTGGTGTTATCAAAACTGAACAAAATTGGATCACCAGCAAAACATAAAATAGATTACGGCGTTATATATTAAATGTCTTATAAGTAAAGGATTCAATTTAGATAATACAATGAAATGGCTACATTTTTGGTGTCCACATGCATATAGGATGCTATTTTATCAATATACCTGTGTGGTATGAAAACCTAGAACCTTTAAGTTAAGAATGTGATAATATGAACATGAAAATTGTAACAATAGCTATTCATTAACAAATCCTTTCATATTGCAGATAGTTATTGGATGTATGGAGAAGATATTTTGCTGAATATTTTGCCAACAAGATGGATTGGAAAATTCGTTATTGTTAAAATAAAAGTTACATGATCGAGTGAATGAGTTGATTGTATTAGACACAAATGATTATAAGAGGTGAAATAAAATATATGATGTTTTGGATCAAAATGTATATTTGTGCACAATAAGTCAACACAAAGGAATTTCGTATGAAACTAAAGCATGCATAGAATCTATCCGTCCATAGATAACAGTAAACAGAAATGTTAAATGGATTAATTATAATTATTATAACCAACAGTGAATTTCAAGTAAACCACAGAAGTCCTTGAAATGAATAAAGATTTGAACGTAATGCTTAATAAAAATGCTGGTAAAGATGACTGATCGTGGAATGGTTTTAATCTAAATTTAGGTGAATGGTTAATTTTAATATTAAAGATAGGAATTAGTACAATCTTAGTGCTAATTATAATTTCCTTTTTGACATGTTGTGTCCTGCCGGCTGGGAGGCATTGGTGGACTCGTAAGATGATGAAAATAAATGGACCTGACTACAGCAAACAATTCGTCCAGCTTCGGATGGCCTCAGAGGACATGTCTCCCCGCCTCCCACTGAACTGACTGATGCTAGAAGGCCAATGGAGGCAGAGGGGGCTTAGTGGCCACTGGAGATCTGGTAACAAAGTGGAAAGTGACATGTTCCTTAAAGGAAAGCCCTCCTCCAGAACTTTGTCTTGCCCCAACGAACACTACTTTGTTTTAAATGTTGCAATAAAAGAAGAAATTCATTGAACTGAACTGAACTGAACTTGGTTTAAGACATTACAGTATATTCTTTTATTCCTACCTTTTATTTTGAATATATTCATCTATAACAGGCATCATCGTGGACTTTTGATGCAGGACTTTTATATTCAATCAACGGCCGAAGCATTCAATCCATTTTTAAGTTTATGCACCATGAAGCATTTATTTGTGTTTAATGTTTTTATCATTTTTCTTGTATGCTTATTTTGTATATCATTCATTCTTTATGCATTTATGATTTTAGTATTGTTCTAGCATTTATTCTTGTACATTTATTTTTGAATGTCATTTATCCTTTATGATTGCATTCTTGTAAATTTCTTTTTAGGTTTTATTATTTTATCATTTTCTTTTATCATTTTTGCATTTATTTTCTTAATATCAATTAGTATTTTACAATTTATGTTTATTAGTTTAAGTTTATCAATTTAGTATAACATCATTTTTTAGTTTCATTTAGTTTCACAAATGTTGGGCTTTACCATAAGTCTTATACGACAGGGAATGAAGTAAGAGGTAAGAATTAGCCACATGACCGATAAAGGTCTCTAACAATTGGTGGATGCCGCCACTCCTGGCCCATGGTGGGAGCTCTAGAGAGGGGAGTCCCAAGGAGAGATTTTGTCCCGCTAATAAATGAAATTAAGCCAGCAACGGGTTTTCGGCTCCTTCAGGAGTGGAAGCAACTGCCTAGAATTAGGTAAGATAAATCCGTCATACCATAAAGCCTTACATACAGTCTAGCTTAGTTTCTAGTTTAAGATTACACTTAAGGAGAATAGCTAAATTTTGTTAATATAGCTCAATTTGTTGATATATAACTTTTTATTATGTTAACTTTTATTAACTTCACTAGTATTATGCATGCAGCACTGAAAAATAGACATTGGTCAGCCTTAGATTGAGATTTATCTTAGATAAATAAGGGAGGATTGTAGGTTTTGATATATATTATAGGACTTGATAAACATTACAGTCAGTTCAGAAATCCAACACTCGTACAACAGTTCAAGTCAGAGGTCATAGAACATCTGGTAAGAACCAAAATAACAAAGTCATTAATTATTGCTTTCCTTCGTGCGAAGGAAAAACTTCTTATCCTCTGACAAGAAGCAGATAAACTAAACTGCTTATACTCCCTTGTAGGGGAATTACACTGTCCCTGCTTTTCCAAGAATTGTTTTCATTCTTCCCTAACGGGAAGAGCAGACCCTTTTACTTACGTAAGTTATGACATCAGATAATGGTATAAATGATTCTGCATTGCTATTCTGGACACAGATTCGGTATTGGACTGTCAGTTGTAATGTTCTGTCTTAACTTATTAAATATCCCTCCTGCTGGCAACGAAAGAAGGTTTCCTCGTGTCAATTATTTAATATGAGGATCAGTGTTTGCCTCAACAAGATCAGTGGCACAGAGTCATATGAAGCCCCCAAAGATGTCACGCTGAAAGAAGCATCAGAGGACGGTGGACGGAACACATCACCTCCCCTTTGTTCACCCACAGAGCCAGGAGTGGTATGAATACCACCCATCAATGTTTGCACATGGTCTTGCACCACGTTCCTATTTTCAGCTGATCTTATCTGTAAAATACCTCCTGTAATGAGAAGCAAGTCTGAGCTGGATCCTGTGTGTTCAGAACCAGAACCCAGTGAGAGCTCAGCCAGATTTATGGATGTGCGCTCCGACAATGGCATCTGATTGTATGGAGTAAGGCCCACAGGTGCATACGGAGGAGGACGAGGAGGACGAGGGGGAGCGGGGCAAAGAGGAGGCGGAGGGGGAGCACAAGGCCGTTGAGCTTCAAGGCATGTCTCTGTTCCTGGTACGAGAGCAACACTGGCTTTAAAAGGGAGCTCTGTGGTACCAGGCACCAAGGTCTTATCTGCAGACGGCCATAAATCTGATTGCGAGCCAACAACTTGTCTCTGTGAAACTGCCTTGTGCATACTTCTCAGAGCAGGTTTGTGTCTACCTAGGATCTTGCACATCTCATCCAAAAATAACGAGCAGTCCCTATTAAAGGCGTCCGCCTTCTGCCAGTCCTTATATTTCTTTCTACGCACTAGAACAGAACATTTTTCCTTCTCATCTAACGCTAACCTCAAAGCTCTATCTGACTGTGCAAGAAGTTTATTCAGTCCAGCAGCGGATGGAGACGGATCATCCACACCAGGAAACATCCCTGACCGACACATGTTATCCACCCAAGAAACTAAACGTCTCTTCTCACCAAGAACATTCTTGACAGCAACTTTCCTACTCCATGAAACCTACAAATCATGTAACACAGATCCTAGTGTGCCAGGAGTACAATTTTTCCAAGTTTGTATAGGTACGTCAGACATTTTAATGTTATACACGTGTTTTACAAGGGTGAAGTGAGCAAACCTCCAGCCAGGACCCTGGACAGCTGCAATAGCCAACCAAGAAACTGCCTGTTTTAAATCACCCTTTTAAAACACCCAATAAAAATACCACCCCAGAACACAGCAGTGGTAGTCTCTGTAGACTTCACAATTGACCAACTGCCGGCAAATACACCCACTGAAACAATATATAAAATATAAAATCTTTCCCTGTTGCCTTTGTTTGCGTACAGCACTTTCCGGAGTACAGGTCGCAAGGGTCTAAGAAAAAATAAATAAATAAACAAAAGAAAGTAAAAAAATAATAATAAATGAAAATTTAAAAAATTCGCAACCTATACAATGAAAAATACGGTAATTAACATAAACTGGGAAGGGGAGGGAAAATGTGACTCTTAACAGCGATCACAGGTCCCGGTTGTGAACTTAATCACATGCACGGCATCCTGTGAACCCGGAGCGGCAACCCACTCTTTTACGGCGAAACCGTGTGCTGGATAAAAGCCTTTGTGAAACTCTACGGTGAGCAAAGTCCCGGAGTACACGACAGGCCTCAGTCCCACAGCTCCCCGGAGCCCAAAAGAAAAAGGAGGCGTCTCCTAGCCGGAGCTCATAGAGGGGGAAAACGCAAACTCGGCACTCATATGCTATCCCTGTGTGTGTGTATGGACTCTATGTGCTTTTCACTTTACTTACATGTATGAAACCCGCAAAAAAATGCACATTCAAATGAAATACTAACAGTAGTTCACGTTATTTTACTGTTAAGTGCTAACACAAACAACCGTAGCTACACTACGGTATAATCTAGCCCACCCGTAGACAGAACAGTATACAGCCAAGGTAAATTTAGTGTTTTCAATAGCAGACATTTAGTGACAAACGGAGATCTGCTCACCTGAATGAAGGCGCCAGTTGGCTGCAACGTGCTCCACCACTCGTGGGGGAAGCCCCCAAACGGCTTCCGTTTCAGGCGAAACTGCAAACTTCTCAACGTCGGGATCACCAAATTGTTGCGGTTCAAAAGTTGAAGGAAGGCTCTGAAACGAATGTGCAAGTTTATGCAGGTTTATTGTACATAATAAGAATAAACCTTACAGCAAATAACAGACCTCACTCCGAGCACAGTCCACACACACACACATCTTCGAAGGCGGATCACGGTTTTATACCTCCAGATGACGTCATCGCCTCATGGGACCAATCCTGGAACCGAACCGCCTTGGAACCGCCCTAGAACTTCCCCTACTCTGTACGTGATCCGTCTCTCAGCCAACAAGCTACCAGCTCTGTATGTCAATCATCCAGTGTTATGTCTGTTGTATGGTGCAGGCGTGTAACTGAAAAACTCTTCCCTATTGAAAATAAAACCCGTAAATAAAGGTTCCATCTTGAATATATTTTCACATTATATGGTGGAATTAAGTGAACATAAATCATAACACATAATATGTGTGATTCAGGTGTAATACTGATATACATATATTTCAGTAATTTGTTTATTTGATAGGGACAGACACACATCGACATAGACAAACTGAGTAAAACAGTAGTCCCATGTTTGCATCATAGCGCAATAGCAACAAGCTAATTCGCAGCACTTGTCCCTAGATGGGCTTTTAAGAAAAATAAAATACATGAATAAATAAATAAAAAATAAGAATTAAAAAAAAAATCTAAAAATTGAAATGGTAGTCCTTAAAAATAGCACAACATAAGGGATACAAAACAGAGAAATGTAAAAAAAAATGGGTACAGTTCTGTTATTGATATCAATTTTATTACTGTAACGTTTTCAAGGATCCTACTTAAATCTGATGTTAGTTTTTAAAGTGTTTATCAAAAACATAAGCATTCAACATATCAGGTTTTTTGTGTAAAAACCTTATTGTAAAATTAGACCTGGGACATATTTGCTTTTTGATATTAGCAAATAGCTCTGACTGAGTGAATTTTACTTTAGCTTTAAATAACTTAGCAAATAATTATTTTACTGAACAACAACAAACTAAAATTGTAAACATATTGTGAAGCTGTTTTCTTCTATGAATGGAAATATGTACAATTGTTTTGTTTGTTTTGTTTTGTTTTGTTTGTTTTAAACATTTATTTATTTCATAATAATTAAAAAACACAAATACCATTTCAAATTCAAATCAATAAAATACATATAAAATAAAAGGTAGCAGAAAAAGAATAATATCTTATCATATCTGCCCCTTCTTAACAAATCATTTTTAAACAAACAGAATCAAGCAATGAAAATAAAATTGCATAGCAAAGAACATATCTCATATCTCAGTCACTTTACTCATTATAATTAATAGATATTTACAAACATATATATCTTGTTAACAGAATATTCTTGATCTTTTTCTTAAATAAAAATAATTATTTCTCATTTTTAATATCACAGTCCAAACTATTCCATAAACTTATGCCTTTTATAGAAGTTGATCTACCCCTCTAGCTGGTTCGATACTTCGGTTAAATAAAACATACATGTATAGGTACAGGTATTTTGAGACTATACCATACCATACCAATTTATTTATGGAGCACTTAAAACAGCAACGAGGCCAACCAAAGTGCTGTACAATAGAAACAAACAAGCACAGCAGACAGGAAAACATAAAACGCGGTCCCCTAGTGGGGTGTGCCTTTTGCCTGTTGGCACGCTTGGGGCCATCGGTGTCGGGGCGCTTGGGCGTGTGTCGGCTTGGCCTGGCAGCTGCCTGGTGGGGCTCGGGTCCTCTGGTCCTGTTGGGCCGGGCCTAAGGTGTGTGCGTCCTTAGTGCCCGGGCCTAGGTGCCTAGTCCTGGGGCTACATCTGTGCAACGGGTTCCGGCGGGGGTCTGTGAGTATGTCACTGTAGGCCCCTGGGGGGTCATTGTGTGTAGTCGCTGGTGGGACTCTTCCGATTCTCCCCTATGGTCGGATCTGGGGGAAGGGCATGTGGTTCATCCTGTCTGGGTGGTCCTGGGGCTCTGTGCTCGGGGTCCCTCTTGGGGTCTTGGGCTCTGGTCCCCCTCCCACCCCTTGTCTGCCTCGGGTCTTGGGGGTCGGGTCTCTGATGATTCGCGGTCACTATTGAATGTTCTATTAGAGAAGCCTTATACACTGTCAAAATATGCAGGACTTTTAGGTTGAAAACAGACTTATACTGCTACAAAAATCTTTATAACACATATACACACACATGGTAAGTTGCCTTTGGCACATGGCTGAGAGCAGGGTGTGATGGTACACTTTTTATCCCTTGGTGTTTGACCCTAGATTAGTTTAATTTTTATGGCATTTTAAACTCATATGTTTTTTATTTTTAGGCTTTGTTTGTATTTTAGTAAACTGTCTTTGAATTATTGTATGGCATATTCAGTTAACCCTGTGCTATAAGAAATAAGACTGAGTGATGCAGACACGAGGTCACACACGCACACAGGCCCAAAACAGCAGGCCTTAACATGCACACCCGCGGCCCAAGGCCTGTAGCAGTGAGCTTCACTCTTACCAGATAAGAAAAGCAAGACACACACACACATAGACACCTACACGCAACCACACACACACACACACACACACACACACATACACATATTCCAAACGGCAGGAGCAAAGCGTTGTTACAGACTGAGCAGAGGCCTCTAATCAGAACGAGAAATAAATACTTTTGCACACAGCTGCAGAAAAGAGTTACTGGGGAAGGTAGTTTTTGTTTTTGCTTCAAGGACTGTTTAAAAGTAACAAAATTTATTTTAACAAAATAATAAGAATAAGAATTATTAAAGGATCCATACTAAAACATTCAGAAGCAAAGCGTTATTGCAGACAGATGAAACTTCTTATCAAGACAAACACACACACACACACACAACAAGAACATGCAGACTTCTCACTAGCAGGGAGCAGCTGCAGAATTGAGCTGTTTTTGCTGTAAAAAATAATCAGACATGCAATGATTATGTGAAATGTGTATCATATAATTAGCTGAAGATGTATGATTGTTATATTGTGAGTAAAATGTATGTTATTTTATGTTTTCTTTTAAGATTCGCAGCGCGCTAAAAGGTGTTCTTCCACAGATGTAGGTGAAAGTTGAGAGATCTGGGTGAAAGTTTAAACCTGTCTGACCAGACTCTCGTGTGAAGGGAGGGTGAGAGATAAGGAGAAAATTATTATGTCATTGCTTTGCTGAGAGCTGAACAGCTGTCGGAAGTCATGATCTCACCAGCTACTAAATAAGGATTTAGGAAATTATGTCACCAAACTCTGTCCAGGGGGCTGGGACGAGGTGTAAAACGTTACCTCATCATTGACCAGTGGAGTGACAGGAGGATGACATGTGGTCTAGAGTGGGTGGGGGTCAAACCCTTTTCTTGACTACACTGTAACGCCTAACAGTACATCTTAATAATGTAAATAAGTTAAAATAACTTAAACTTAAAAAAATGTTGTGGTCACTCATTTCCATCAATTAAACGAACTCAGAAATACATTTTTGATGTAATAACTCAATTGTTTTAAGTGCAGGAAAAGTTTTGTGGTATTTTAAGTAATACTAAATAATTAAAGTTTGTTCCATCGACTCATTTAAGTTAAGTTGCTGACACTTATGTTGACTGATGATGTAGCTTAGTGTGTTTGTGTATTACAGTTAGAAAAATTAAGTAGAGTTATTCATTTTGTGATGTAGTTTGTGTATTACAGTTAGAAAAATTAAGTAGAATTATTCATTTTGGGATGTAGTTTGTGTATTACAGTTAGAAAAATTAAGTAGAATTATTCATTTTCTAGACTTGTCCGTTGTTTGAGAGTCCAATTCTAGACGTCGCCCCGACGTGCAAACAAGGTCTTGTACGTCGTATGAACGTCAGTTTTGGACGTTATCTGGACCATGTTCACAGAGTTAAAACTTTTAGGACTATAAATTTGCAGTTAGACAATTGATTTATTAAGAAAGTTGTTTTTTAATAACATTTTAATGCATTTCCTCAATTCTTTTTTTTCTTTTTTACAAATTATATATACTATATATTATTTATTTGAAGATTTATAATTATTGTTGTTGTTTGTTGTTGTTGTTGTTATTCATTCATTCAACCTTTATTTAGGCAGGTTATATCTCATTCGATCGACTCATTTACAAGAAACCTCATTTATTCCACGACGTCGCGGTCACACATTCATTTCAGTAGGTGGCAGTACTTGTGTTTTTTGCTTTCTGTCATAAAAAAAACAAGAAGAAGAACTTCGGAACTCGAGCGTTATGATTGGATTGGCGGAGGCAGCACGTGATCATTCCAACCAGTCAACACCTCTCTTGTTGAACCGCGCCGCTGGCTTGAATCTCAAAACCAACCAACCGTTGTTTGGAGATCTGGCAACCCTGGTTGTTTTCTCTAGTGCTGCTGCTGCGGTGATTTCTATCGGAGCGAACTGTGTTCAGTTCATTTGTCACGGAACTCCTGCCCTAAACTTGCTGCAATCCATTCAGAAGTTGAAGGTAATTGGTTCTGTTTCGTAGCTTTGTTCTCTTGAATTCTGTGGTTTCACGTAAGTAGCTAACGATGTAGCTTTGTAGCTAACGAGCTAACGTAAGCTAACTTGTGTCTACGTCTGCGCGGCAGACGATGTAAAAGAAAATCGAACAGTACAGTTTAGAAAATAAGTTATTCTATCCAAGTAAGCCGTATGCTACGAGTTTTTTTTGTTTTTGTTTCTTTGTTTTGCTTTGAGACTATCGAGGCCTGCACGCCTTGCGAGGCCTTCATGCGTCCCCATTAACACGCATGTGCTGAGCTCAGCTTGTTTTTGAAGCCGGCTGGAAGGTGAAACGTTTCAGCATTAAAAAATAGAAAAAAAAACTGTCCAGATGACCTGAACTCAAGCCAAAGCTTTTCAGTTGCAAATGAATTGAGTAAATATGAAATAAAAAAGCTTTAAAATGTCTCCTATCTCTATCCGCTCATTCTCAATCAGTTCATCTGGACAGTTTCTTTTTAGTAGAAACGTTTCACCCTCACTCCAGAGGGCTTCGTCAGTCAGAGTAGTCCAAAGCAAACTGAAGCTACCCCACCAAGTAAACAACTTAAGTGGACCAACCAGTTTGCTGTAGCCATCTGTAGTCCAGATGAACTGATTGAGAATGAGCGGATTTGATACCTGGACTATTGAGAATTAACTTTCTTGTCTCCTATCTCTAATTTTACTTTGACTAGGCAAAATGAGATAAGTCTTAACTACATCCTGACTAATATCTCTGTGAACATGTCACTATAGTTGTGTTTATAAACCTTTTTTTTTCTTCTTCTTCCTGTCAGGTGTGTGGTGTTAATCTGGACTTGGAATTTGGTGTCCTATGTATGTTTTGTGACCCCATCCTCCCCCGAGAAACAAAGCGTGCACTTTCAAGACACGATCCCTGATGGAGCATTCACATGACATCATCATTGTTGTCAACTGTTCAGGATCCTCATGATGAAAACATGAGGATCTGACTCGATCTGGACTTTCAGGAGAAACATCAACCGTCCTGGATCATCAGCACACTTCTTCTGAAGTTAGTTTATTTATAATCTCATGTAATCTCATTTCAGATTAAGCTTGATCAGGTTATGTGACCGAACGTGGCGCGCGCGGTCTTATCAAAATGAATCATGTTTATACCATACCATACCATACCATTTTATTTATAAAGCACTTTAAACAGGAACAAGTCCACACCAAAGTGCTGGACAAACAAACAGGCAACACAGACAATGAAGTACAACACGAAAAACATAAAAACATTGCAGATCATAAATCAAACGATCCAATACAAATCAGCTGGCATTGAAAGCAATGGAGTAGTAGTGAGTTTTTAACCGGGATTTGAAAACCGAGAGGGAGGGGGCCTGTTTGATGAGCAGCGGTAACTCGTTCCAGAGTCTTGGGCCTGCTACAGAGAACGCCCTGTCACCCCTGCGCTTAAGGCGAGTTTCTGGAACTATTAAGAGTACCTGATCCTCTGACCTCAAAGCACGTGGAGGGACATATGGGTGTATCAGATCCGAGAGATAGGCGGGGGCGAGACTGTTCAGCGATTTGTAGACATACATGAGAATTTTGAATTGGATTCGAAGATTATGAGTTAGTTTGATGAGGACAAACGACCACTGTCCCAAATCTTTAATGTTTGGTGTCAAAATGTCTCATTGTGATGAAACCCACTAATTATATTGCACCAATTAAACTCCAAACATGTGTGGAACCTGTGTGCGTGTCTTTTAGGACATGGCAAACGGAGGGGACCAGTTCAACCTTGCAGAGCGCTCGGACTCGGAGTGCGCGGACCCCCAAAAGAGTCCACCAAGGACAGTCCTCTGAAGGCGTCCAGCCAGCAGGTAGCAAATGTGTAAATAATCATTTATTTGACTTTTCACCAGAAGCTTCTCATCCAACTTCCCCTTCAGAATGTAAAGTAAAGACTGTGAATCAAATTACAAACTGTTTGTTGTACAGGGGGTGGATCGAGGACATCAAAGTTGTCCTGCATGACAAGGACCTCTGGGGCAAATTCGACCATGTGGGAACTGAAATGATCATCACCAGCGCTGGAAGGTGAAAAGGAAATGTTTTTCATCAATACATGTGATCAGTTACTGAATGGACGAAAAGAAAAGAAAAAATCTCCCCAGTCTGCGCGTGCATGCAGGCCTCGGAGCAGAGGCTTTTGTGTGGCCTACTTTATATATATATATATATATATATATATAAAGGTTCAGTATGTAATTTCTGGAACACGCTGGAACTTAGGAAAATTTTGAACAGAGACACGTTTCTGGTCCCTCCCCCTCAGAGCTAGCCTGGCCCTCGCCTTCCTGCACAGCTCCGCTCAATTCTCATTTCCCTTCACTGCACAGTCTGGGACTTCTCTCATAGACAACGATTTCTCCGGTAGATTTTTGACCGGACCAATCAGAGAACAGAAGGGGCACTGTTTTATATGTGACACAAATTTATTAATTTCCCCTTCTTAATCCCTTATCTGGAGTTTTCTTTTGTTTTTTGGGCCAAAAGTCAAGTGATCGCTCGCTCCCTCCTCCTCCTTCTCTCCCTCCGCTGAAATGAACAAGGAAATGGCTGAGGTTGTCACGAGAATTAAACTCGGGTTTTACGTTGCTGCCCGAGTCCCAGGCCAGCAGATTTTCTGGTCTTCTGGTGAGCTGGACCAGCGATCCATGGTTTTATTTTATTAAAACGTTTTAATAACATATAAACACAGAATTTGCAGCGCGGCAACCGGCAGCGAGAGAAAAGCTGCAGGAGGCGGAGCAGTTGTCAAGTTCACCAGAGCACGGGGAGCAGCCATACATGGCTCTGAGGGGAGGGAGCAGAATGCTTTTCCTGTTCAAAATATCCAATGGTTTTGTTCCTCAGCAGAGGCCAACGCCTCCAGCAAGAATCGTTTTAAAATGGAGAAAGTCCAGACCTTAGTATGAAGCGAAGTGAAGGACAAGGGTCTGGTTTTAACCAGGCTACCTCAGAGCCATTTATGGCTCTGAAGCTTGCTCTTGCCCTAGCTCTGCTGAAATTCAAATTCAAGCTCTGTTTTTATTGGCTGGTTACAAAATCTGTTTTTATTGTCTGGTTAACGGTGGGTTCACAGGCTTTTTAGAAATGCTTTTAGAGAAGCAAGGGGACAATAGTTTTTTTCAGAGATTACTTTGTCTAAAATCAGTATGTCAGGAGGTAGTGACAGAGTGAAGAAATATGTTAAAAATATGTTGTAAGAAAAGTTACATACTGAACCTTTAATATATATAAAATATATACTGTATATATAATTTGTGGAGCATTGGTCCTAGAGGACATGTCACAGCTAATGCACATTTTTGCTTCATCTTAATTATTGATCAACCAACCACCTTGCTGTTGGAGAGATAACATTGTAATCAAGAAATGTGTGTTTTTGTTTTTTTTCCCCCAGTGTTTCAGCGTATTCAACTTCTTTATTGACCTCGGCGATCGCCTACACTGTGCACCCACCTCTTCAGCTGTGCCAAAGAGGATGGAGACCATGGAGGATTTTGTGAGAGAGGAGCACCTCGTGACTCCAAAACATTTGCTACCCTGGTAGGTTTTACAAGTCTGGAGGAAAGCCGAGCATAACGCAGTACTGTACAACCAAACACTTTGAAGTGTCACTGAACTGTATCATGGATTTATTCCAACAGGTTCCGCAGATTTCCAGAATTGGAGGAAAGCACACCAAGGACTTTGTCTACAAAGTCCTTGATAGGTATGTATCAACACACGCTCACCCACCCACTAACCATCTGAACTACCGTAAATATTTTACTTGCAAGTTAGGGCTGGGCGATATGGACAAAAATTCATATCTCGATATTGTTGTGATATATCGCGATATACGATATATATCTCGATATAATTTTCTTTCCATAAAAGAATAACAAAAATATATTTCTGAGTCAAAGCTTTGTCCCAGTTGTCACACAGCAACATTTATTAACAAACAGCTGTAACTCTACAAAATAAATGTCTAAAAAATGAACTATTTTATACATTACTTTATTTTTTAGACATTTATTTACACCTATTAAATAATAGTCCTCTTCAGCTGAGGGCAGCTGTGTCATTGCCTCTGATGTGTGTCCATCAGTCAGTGTATGAATGTGATAAAAGTACTGATTATTCTTTGTACAGTTCTAGTAGAGTGCTGTATGAATGGGTAAATGAGGACACAGATTGTGTTTTAAAGAGCTTTGAGTGTCTTGATAAGATAGAAAGGTGCTTTCACTTTAGTCAGTGTTTGTGAACTGCAGTAAATGCGAGCCTGTGGTACAATATATTTGATATACTGTATCCGGTTTTATTGTGAAAGGGTCAGGGGGTTGTTTCCGGGTTCACGAAGACGTTGCTCTACAAAGTGTCGCATTGAATCCTTGTGTAAAAACACGACAGCCTCCACTCAGAAACGTGATCAGAGAGGCGGAGACATTATTAAATCAGCAGTTTATCATATAGCGCCAAAGACACGGTCAGTCTCAGCTGTGGAAGAAGGCGGCTAAAGCGTTAGCCATCTTGTAAGCCGCTGAGGACCGTGTCTTTGGCGATGTGATGAGCTGCTGATTTATTAATGTCTCTGCTGTGCGCGCATGACTAAATGAGCTCAGACCCGTGGTTTGTTTAATGAAGCAGGAGGCTGTAAAAAAAAAAACTCGGTTCTGCCGTTTCACGCTCCACTCCGCTGTTTAAATGGTGAAAAAGATTCGTAGATCCGAGCCTTCGTCGGGATTATTTTCAGCATCGTCTACAAAAATATTTTTTCTGCCCTCATCTGACAATTTAAATCCAAACTAGCTCAGGAAAAACATTGTTTTTCCCCCTCAGCAGCTGCGTCGCGGCTCTTCATATCTGCCGTGTTTACTTCTTGTTGTGCTGAAAGTCTCCGCGGCTCCGCCCTCCTGCAGGAAGGAGGGGCTGGGTCTGTGCTGCTCAGTGAAGGAGAAGGAGGGGGGCGAGTGGGAGAAAACAGACAGACGGTGGATTCTCGATATAAACGATATAGTCTCGTCTTATATCTCTTTAGAAAAAATCTCGATATTTTAAAAATGTCGATATATCGCCCAGCCCTATTGCAAGTTCAGTATTTAGTTTTGTAAACTAAATATTTAGCTATCAAATTAAATATTTCATTTAGAACGACGTGTATTAATAACATGGTTAAAATATGACTGGAAAAAAATGTTTTCTCTAAACTAAAATATTGCTGTGGATTTTTGTAACTTTGCTAATGGCACCCCTTAGATATGAAAATGTTTGGCAACTCGAGTGCGTTTTGCAGCAATTTTTTAAAGGGGACCTCAGATGCATTTTTTAAATTTTTATGTTATTTCTGTGTGCTATCTAGACCCTATTCCTTCAATTTAATGCACAAAATAATTCTTAGATAATCAATTATACCCTTTTTAATTCTGCCAGTTTTAACTTTCGTTTTGAACGACCGGTTTCTGATAGAAGTTCTGAAGTCCACGCCCTTCAAAGATCTGTTTACGCCCTCGTAACAGCCAGTATCTGTAATGTGTTGTTGTTTTAAAATTAGCTCTTTTTTTATTACTCATTTGACTTACTGTTAGTGCTAGCTTAAGATAACTTACCGAAACCCGTCTGAGCGCGCCGCAGTTTGCTGCTCCTTTTAGCATTAGACCACCCGAATCCGAAGCTAATGTTAGCTTGTTCCTCTTCCGGTTTTCGCCAGCTCCGCTCGGAGACTTTGGGCGTTATCGCTGTTCCAGTCAAGACAACACAAAGTTCACCAAGTGTCTCCCGTAAATTAATCCGTAAGGGGAAGGTCCTCACTGCTGCGAGGCTGCTGCGAGGCTGCAGCAAGGCTGTACAGTTGAAGCTCCGCTCCATGGCGCCAGAAGAGGGTCCCGTCGCAACCGGTCTCTACGCCGGGGGTATGCTCGTTTAATTTTTGCCGGCGGCGCGTTGGGAGAGATCGCAAATACACTAAAAATTGAACTAAAAAACATAAAAATAACAATTATACTTTATTTATAAAGCCATTTAAAAAACCACAGCTGCAACAAAGTGCTGTACACATGAAATTAATAACATATAAACAAAAGATGAGATGAAATCATGAAAAACAACAGTCATGTGTTTAATACAGAAGTGGGTTGAGCCTAACCAGGTGAGGGGCTGGACTCAGGTTTGAGGTGGGTTGTCCTCGCGCCTGTGACGTCACAGGCGCGATTGACTTCCATTTTATTTCAAAAACGAACCGTTTTCATCACAGTAAAATAAATCTACTTAGAGTAAATAAACCACTGGGTGCATTTTTTTGGCACAAGGACTGTTTTTTTATGAAGTAAATACCCAAAGTTTAGTAAAAAAACATTAAAAAGTGAATTTTGCATGTGTGGTCCCCTTTAACTGATGTGCTCAAATTTGGCAGCACGACGTCTCGGTGGTTCCCCAACTTCAGATTGCGACCAAAGCACCATTACATCGAACATTACCCTCATCTCATAAGATGCTTTGGTCCTCTGGTGCATCTTTGGACAATGAGATTCGAGGGGAAACACAACGTTTTCAAGAAAATAATTTGTGATACACATAACTACAAAAATGTGTTGAAAACTTTGGCAGAGAGACACCAAGACATGATGGCATTCTATCTGTCTTCACCAAGGTTTTTTAAGCCACCAGTACAGACTGAATAATAATTTCAGTTGATTACCTCATGAAGCTCAAGCCCAAGCAGTTATCCAGGCAAAAGGCTAGCCAATACAAAAATCTAAAATAATAAAAAAAGGTTTAGAATTGCTTCAGATTTATTTAGTTTGTTTTCTGCATATTGTACTGTATATGCAGTTTTCATGCCTTAATAACAATTTTTCTCAATTGTCACATTTTCCTAAATATGCTTCATGTTCTCAGAACTTTACACACAAATGCAAAATCACACACACAGTGGGCAAAACACACCAATTCTTCAAAATTAAACTTTACATTTAAAACAATGTTATTTCTTGTCAAAGTTGTATTTTACTTTCAGAAGACACACATAAACCCACATATGACTTAAAAACCAGTTGAACACTGATGTTCTAAATGTAAAACTGACTTCTACATTCATGATAATGACTTAACCATTGTTTGTCCAGTGTTAGACTTACTACAGACATTCATGCATAAGTGTGCTGGAAAAATAATTCAGAATATTGTTTTTATACTCTACACACAAATGTACAATAACAAATATATTAGATTTTTTTTCCACAAAACGATGTACACAGTGTACATCCTCAACCAAGCTCATTTAGTTGTGAAACATGACCAGTGGGGTCAAAGGGTCATGTCAGGGATCGTCGGTCGTTCATGCTACAACAATATTCTAAAATATTTTTACAGCACACTTATGCATGTTCTGTCTGTAGTAAGTGTAACACTGAACAAAAAAAGGTTAGCCATGATGAGTGTAGAAAAAGCCACTGTTTTACATTGAGCTCATCAGTGTTCAACTGAAATGTCTTTTTCATCTGATGGTTTGTGCGTGTCATCTGAAGGCAAATACGATTTTGAGAAGAAATAGCATTGTTTTGGATGTAAAGTTTCATTTTGCAGAACTGATGAGTTTTCCCACTGTGTGTGGTTTTTCAATTAGTGTACAGTTCTGAGAACATGACGCATGCTTTCAGAAATTGTGTATAAACAAGAGAAAATTTTTAATATTCTTTTGATTTGCATTTACAAAAATCTAGATGTGATGTAATAATGCTTCCCCCCCCCCCATTCTTATCGTAACTAGCCATTAGGCAAAAATTTGTTGAGTGTAATTAATCATGTATTATATTTTCAGGATGAGTTGGAGGCAGTGCCGGAGGGAGCGGTGGCGTTACTGGCAGTGGTCGATGAGGAGGAGAGGCCTTCTGGAGTTCCTTTTGAAACCCACCATGTCTCGATCATCCTTGAAGATCAGGTTGTAATGTCTCTCAGATCATGGGCTGATTCACTGGTGGTTTTGTTTGGACTGATCTACGCTCTTAATTTGAGCTACCCTGCAAAGCTAAGTGGCTTTTTTGAGTTCATTCAGGTTGTCCTCTTAGATCTTGATGATGGTAGGAAGCGGCTCAAACCCAAGTTACAAGCCTTGAGAAGTGAGCTGGAGTAGTTGACAGGTTTTATTGTTGAAGAACAGTAGTGGCTTGTGTGCCGACTGAACAGGTTTAAGTTCTGATTTGTGCCTAAACAGGAAGATGCTATGCAAATTGCAGAAATTCTAGGGTAATTTTTCTTAAGCTATTTTCATTGTTTTGAAAATGGCAATGATTTGTTTTTGTTCGTTGTTGTAACAGTTTCTACAACATGACATTTTATTCAACAACTTTAATATGTATAGAAGACTGAAACTGTCAGAATTAGAAATAAAAGCAGAAATATATAAATGACTATAAAAAAATACACTTAAAATGCAACCATTCATTTAAAAAATAGAACTTTACCTTCATGTTTAATACTTTTATTGACCTTCAAATATTTTTTTTTCATGTTGGGTCCAATAAATTATACATTTTAGCACATAATTTACATGTTACCTTTTTTATATATTTATTTGGTTTTTCTTTTATTTGTATATGCATTTGTGTCTTTTAAATGATTATTATACTTAAATTATTTTTATTTTCTCCCTCGTCTTTTTATTTCCATGTGTTGCTTTTACACTTCTCTGTCTCCTGTTTTTACTTTGAATTATGCATTTTTGCCTATAATAAAGTGGGAGGGGCTTCCTCAGTTTAAAAATTAAGGAAAAAAACTGTGTGAGTGAGAGGGAGTGTGTGAGAAAGTAAAACAAGGAGACAGAAAAATGTAAAAGCAACACATGGGGGCAAAATAATAATTTAAAAATAAACATTTAAGACACAACTTCATGCACAAGTAGAGCAAAAACGAAAAATATTTATAAAACCAGTAAATGTAAATTATGTGCTAAAATCTATAATTTGTTGGAACTAAGCTGAAAAGTAAATAGGGCAATTAAATGATAAAGCATGAGGTTGTTGATGGAATAGAACCTCTTCTCAGTCATCAGTGTACAGTAAAGTTGGTGAATAAAATGTCAGAACAACATTCATTTTAGTGTCTGTTGAATAAACACTGTTAGTTTATGACACTTGATGTTGAGGGTAAAGTGACAGTAAAGGATTTTCTTTTGTTTACTTTTTATTTTGTAAATGTAATTTAATGTATTGACTGTTCACCATTTATTGCAGAGAATAGTAATACAGTACTATATAGTACTGTACATACATATATAGTATGTATAGGAGCATATGTATACACAAATTTTGAAATGTTTAACAGTGATGTTATGTTTTAAATGAGTGTTAAATAAAAGTTTTAAACTGGTATATTGTCTGTTTCTGTTGTGTTGAGGTAACTTAAATGGTTTAAGGCAATCGGTTTCCTCAAATGAATTGAGTAGCTAGAAGTTGTGACAACTAGAATGTTATAATTCCATTATAAGAATAAAACTTAGTAACATAAGCTAAATTGGATCATCTTAAAATAAATTTTACCATCTAAGTTGGTCTGACTCAATGCAGATGAGTACAACCAACACATTTTAAATAGGTTAAAAGTAAAAATACATTTGAGTGTTGAATACTTAATATATTTAAGTCCAGTTTACTGAATGAAACGGTCTTTTTAAATTTATTTATCTGTGTTATGGTAATGAAAACATTTGAGTTACATGTACTTAAATAGATTTTTTTTTACACTTAATTGTTTATGTTAATAAACTTAAACCATTTAAGGCAATCGGTTTCCTCAAATCATTTGAGTTCAACTAACTTGTCAGGTTTTACGGTGTATAAATAAGGCTGGTGAACAGAGCTGAGTGGCTGAAGATTTTTTGAAGACAATTTGGATATTACTGGACAAGACGGACGCTCTGGAACTACAAAGAAGAAGATAGAATATTCTAAAAAGACTCTCCTTGGACAAAAAAGGAGATATTTTTGCTTCAGCCTGGATCCCTTGCTATTCTTCTTCAAAATTGGATTAATTGCAGAGCTGGAATATAGCCTCAAATCTTGATTCAGGATTGAGGTATTTTTTCCTTGCCTTTGGTAAATAGCCCCTGTGGATTTGCCGACAGAAGGTAAGGAAATATTCCCATTCTTGTCCAGGGCATTAAAATTATATTAAATGTAGTATAACAAGCAACAAGACTGCTATTACCTGAAGATGGAAAATCAGTTAGGATTCTTCTGTTGATGAAAAATTAAAGTGATTTTGGAAGAAGCTCTGTGCGCTGACGGAGCGCCGCAAGATTGTTTATGTTAGTGGAACACGGTGTACTTTTTTTTATCTCCGCTCTACTGTTGAGGGCCTCACGGTAGCTCAACTGAGCGATGATGGATTAAAAGCCGCTCTTTTATGGAATACTATTTTTCCTGATCTAAAAATATTTTAGTGGAACAAAACAACATCTTTTGATAAGATTCAACAATAATTATGGAATACAATTGGCTGAGTTTCTGAAGTCATGAAGAGACCTTTGGATATTTTTGGACATTTCTGAAAAGACCTGGGACAAAAGAAGAAATGGATTTAATTCGAAGAGTTTTTCTCCTGAACAAAAGGAGTACTCTTATGCAGCCCGAATTAGCTATTATTTCATTTTTCTTCAAGATGAGAGAAGTCCCGGGACTTGGAGTAAAAACTTCCCTTCTTGCTAGGAGCGAAGGATTATTTCCCTTTTCCACACTAGGACTAAGTCACAAGGCTTATTTTCCATAAGAGAGGTAAGGGATACTCACAGAATTTGTTCATCTAAATTTATATTAAGATTAAATTATTAATAACAGTAAAAAAGCCTCCTCCTACAAGAAGATTAAATAATCGGTTGAAACCAACAAAGCGGAGATCTTCTCGCTGAAAGCGGACTGGTTTATCAGCTTGTTTGAGCTAAAAAGAACACGGAGTTCTTGTTGTCCTCCCTGCTGCTGCAAAAGGTCCTTTGAAAGCTCAACGGAGCTGTGAATGGATGTTTTTACATTTTTATCGGATTAACTGAGATTTCATGGATATAATTATTTTTATTTTTTACAAGATTTTTGTTTTATAACAATTCTGTGGAATAAACCTCAATTAATGGATTAAACCAATTTTTTTCCCTTCTGAATGAATTAGGGATATTTTCCTTTCTGTTCATAACAGATTAAAAGGAGTTTAAAGAGAAGTTTTGTGCGTCGAGAGATCAGACTGCAGCAAGCTGAATGTTTGGGAAAATTGGGAAGATAAGAAGAACACAGTGTCCCTGTTCATCTTCTAACTGCTGTTAAAGGCCTCTCGTAATGGATTTTTAACTAATTTTTCCAGGAATTACCACATTATCTAATGGATTAAAATTGTCTATTTCTGGATTACCATTTTTCTGAATGGATTTAACAAATTTGTGGAACAAACAAATTCTCTTTGATTTAATTCAACTATTAATTAAGTTACTGTTTTGGGTCATCCAAGACCGACCCCAGAGTGGGGACCTGCCAGCTAGAAGCTGACTGACCTTGGATGGAAAGCCAGGAGAACACGATGTTCTAATTTTAGCCTCAGGCCTGCTTTGAAGGCCTTGTTCATCAGCATCGCAGAACAACTGAATGGATTACAATATCTTTGAATGGATAACACTTTTGAGGAATAATTGATTTGCCTAGGAGGATTACCAGACTTTTTAGCCCTGAACAGTTTTGATGGATTACAACTGGGATTTTTAACATAACAGAATTACCTGGAGGTTTTTCTGTGGGATTAAAAATAAAGAAGAATTCTTCAATCTACTGGAGTGGATAAAAGCTGCTTTTGCCGAGTGCAAGACCATCCAGCCTTGGAAAAACTGCTTGTTTGGAGCTAAGGAAACACCGCTACGAGAGTTTTGTTCATCAACACCGTACAACCGGTCTTGAATGGATTAAAGCCTGAATTACAAATTCTTCTTTTCTGATGGAATTAAACCACAAGACTACTTGGGTGGATTATTAAACAAGCTCTTCCTGGTGGGATTAAACAAAGATTTGTCCAGTCTGCTGGAGTGCAGACTTCTGATTGGAGCACAACAGCATCACCTGGAGGTTTTTCTGTAGAAATAACAACAAGTTTTTCCTAAAGTGGATGATTACAGAACAAGTCTTTCTGGTGGAAATAAAAACACAAGTTGGAATACAACAAAATTACCTGGATGGAATTAAACAGTTTTGATTGGAATCAGATTATTGTAGAATAAACCAACATTTTTGAAGATTATACAAATTATTGATTGGAGTAAAACTCAATTCAATTACAAGAAACACCTTAAACCCAGCGAGTGGAAGACATCTTTTGGTGAGCTGTGAATCATTTAATTCTCTTAAATGCAAATCATGTAACCTGATTAAATCTTTTTCTGTAGTAAGTAGTGCTTATGCTGTTACCCCTTGCAACTATTAAATATTAAAGAATATAAAACGTACAAATTTGGATTTTTCATTTGACTCACCTTGATATTAAATGATGGGAAACTTGGTTCAAAGATAACAACAAAGATTATTGGAGGTTTTGAATGGTTTTATTAGCCAAAAAGAGTAAAACAACATCCTAGGATCTTACTTTCCAAGATCCTAAAATTTATTAGGCCGGAAACAATTACGATCTACAAGAGGTAAGGCTGTCGTTTAATGCACGTTTCTCTGGAAGATACGATCTGACTCCATTCTGCTAAGTCAGGCTATCTATCGGGGTGAAAATAAAGGATGTGATGTGCAGATGTAGACAGTGAACAAGCCTAAGTGAATTACCTCGTCTCAGCCTTAATCCTAACTGATCTGGAGACATATCGGGTAATACTCGTGTGCAAGGATAAAAGTTCAGGACCCGTTACCGGAGAAAGGCTGGAGTGAGGACTTGTTGCAAGTCCTGCGGCTAACCTCACTCACGTAGAATTGACAACACTTATGCATGCTCACAACCACACACAAATAGATGCAGGGATGCACATGCAGGTATCGTATGTAGATATGTAAATGTTTATGTGATTGCATATACATGTGTATCTATGTATGTATGCATATATTTGTAGGTATAGGTGTATATATTTATAGAAATCTACTGCAAAGCCATGAATGTTCTAGGTCTGTTATACAGATGTGTTTTGTTGTTGTGTTCTGTCATGTTCTTTGCAGGTTTGCAGACGGCAGTCGGGTGTGTTTGCCTTGTGCTTTCTGTGTGTGTTTGTTAGTTTTGTGGTCTTGCTTTCC
>JBBPBX010014639.1:38296-50604 GCA_038048925.1 Garcialebias charrua | reverse complement strand
GGCTCTGCTGCACATGCGCAGATTGCAACGTTGGTTTATCCGTCTGAAACTCGACCCAGTTCGCCACAAATGGCGTCGGATCACAGTACCACAGTCAGTGAGAGCAGACCTAGTTTTCTGGGGGAATCCCTGCACTCTATTGGAGGGAGTTCCCCTGGGCCGAGTGACGTCACACGAGGCGGTCTTCACGGATGCGTCTCTTTCCGGTTGGGGCGGGACTTATCTGTCTCACTCGGTGGGCGGGACGTGGCCAGCGGACACGTCTCTTCACATAAACGTTTTGGAACTTATGTCAGTTCACAAAGTTCTCAAACACTTTGTCCATCTGCTCAGGGATCAGAACGTGTTAGTTCACACGGACAACAGAGCCACGGCAGCATACATAAATCGCCAGGGCGGAGTCAGATCGCTCCAGCTGCTGGACGCAGCCAGAGAGCTGCTCTGTTGGGCTCGCGTTCACCTAAAATCGTTGAAAGCAGCTTACATCCCAGGCTTGCAAAACAAAGGAGCAGATATTATGTCCCGCGGGGGACCGCTAGACAGAAATTGGGCTCTGCATCCCGCAAAACAAAGGAGCAGATATTATGTCCCGCGGGGGACCGCTAGACAGAAATTGGGCTCTGCATCCCGAAATAATATCTCAGATTTGGAGCAGATTCGGCAGAGCGGAAGTGGACCTGATGGCGTCTCGCGAGAGCGCTCAGTGTCCCCTGTTCTTCTCCTTAAGTCCCCTGGACGCTCCCCCACTGGGAGTGGACGCCTTTGCCCACAGACCGTGGCCAAAGACTCTGATTTATGCTTTTCCTCCAACCTCACTGTTGCCAGCGGTCCTGGAGAGAGTGAGGGAGGAAAAGTTGTCAATGATCCTGATCGCTCCAGAGCGCCTGAACGCACCATGGTTTCCGGTGCTGCAACAGCTGACGGTGAGATCATGGAGGCTTCCCATGAGAGACGACGCTCTCCTACAGGCAGGAGGAGCAATAAAGAGTTTCCCTGTGGTAGGTCAACATCTACTGGCTTGGTTACTGAACGTAAACGCTTAGAAAATCTTGGGTTTTCTGAAGACGTTATAAAAACTATACAAGGATCACGTGCTCATTCCACTACGACTGTTTATGCGTCAAAATGGTCAGCTTTTCAGAAATGGTGCCTGGATAGAAGCGTGGATCCTTCTTCATGCTCTCTAGGCTCCATCTTGTCCTTCCTGCAGCTGCTGCTAGACAGGAATCTGGCTTTTAGTACGATAAAAATCTATGCGGCTGCGATATCATCTTGTCATGAAGGTTTTAATGACAGGACAGTGTTTAACCACCTCCTGATGAAACGTTTTCTGAGGGGTGCACGTCGCTTGAGGCCAGTCTCTCGTTCACTGGCCCCTCAGTGGGACCTAATTACTGTACTAAGTGCATTAATTAAGGAACCTTTTGAACCGATTGACGAAATTTCTCTGAAATTTTTGTCTTTTAAAACAGCACTGCTGTTGGCGTTAACGTCAGCGAAAAGAGTAAGTGATATGGCAGGCCTGTCGGTTTCTCCTTCCCTTTTAAAGATTCAAGGAGATGGAAGCTCAGCTGAGCTTCGACCCAATCCTGCTTTCATCCCTAAAATCATAACAACTGCTTTTAGGTCCCGTATCATCACTCTTGACGGTTTCTGTCTCCCTCCTCATGGTAATGAAGAGGAGAAACGGCTGCATCTGCTCTGCCCAGTCAGAGCACTTAAATGTTATGTGGCTCGCACAGCAGAGGTGCGTAAATCTGAGAGATTGTTTGTACATTTCAGGAAACAATCTCGGGGTCAACCATTGACCTCTCAGAGGCTGTCACACTGGTTGTGTGAGGCCATCTCGCAGGCCTACACCTCCTCTGGCCTTCAGCCTCCTGATGGTATTAAAGGTCACTCCACCAGAGCGATGGCGGCTTCGGCAGCCCTTAGCAAGGGCCTTTCTGTACAGGATATTTGTACAGCCGCATCGTGGTCATCATCTACCCCTTTTGTACGTTTCTATCTACAGGATGTCTCCAGTTCCTCTCTGACGCATCCTGTTCTTAGGACCATGGCGGAGTAATTGTTCCTTTTTCAAACATCAATAAATATTGATGAATTGACACAGTTTGCCTCTGTCTTTATTGAAGGGTAATTGTTTTGGTTAAAACTTCCTTCAATCAGGTTAAACTTGAGTATATCCTGGTCTGTTCTGAATAAATCTAATTCAGCCAGTCGAGGTCTTAAGGTTGCTCGCCTGTTATTATGCACCTTGGTGCATCATTGCTGTTGAGGTGTTGACGGGTGTCAAGGTATGTTGGTTCTATCAGACCCAGTGAGGCATGGACTACATCTTGCTCCGCCTTAACCCAACAAAGCGAAGCTTTTAAAGGGCGAATGCTTACACGAAATAGAACGTTGGTTACGTACTGTAACCTTAGATTCTATGAGTGTAAGCTGAGCCCTTTAAAACGGGGGCCTCCCTGGTTCTTATATGACAGAAGAAAAAAGTATTGTCTTGGGAACAGAGTAACGGTCCAGGGGCAATTTATACTGGACCTCAGGGCGGGCCCACAGCAGGTGGGCGTGGACTACAAGTCTTCAATGTTGGCGCGAAGCGCGAGGGATAAACCCAACAAAGCGAAGCTTTTAAAGGGCTCAGCTTACACTCATAGAATCTAAGGTTACAGTACGTAACCAACGCTATAAAGTCAGCTAAGAAATATATTTTTCTCAGCAAAGAAATAATTGCTTTTACCGTGTTTTCATGGAAAGTCCTTATCTTCTGTGGCCGTCGCGGCCGCCATTTTGAAGAGGGCAAATGGCGAAATACTTTTTAAAATCCAGACGCGTCGCGTAGGCCGCTGAGAAACATCCATAAGTTCACCCTCCATGTTAAAAACTCTTCGTCTGACTCTTCGAAAACAAGCAATAAGGCTGCAGAGTAACACACTGGCTGCTAACTGAGAGCGCTCGCTCTAGCAAAGAGACTGAGGGGACGCTTTTTTGTCACGGACCACATCCGGCGCTGACAGGATATGGTCTGTTAGCAGTCGTCCGGGCCCGTAAATACGTTTTTTCGTTTTTACTGATAGATAATTAGTTATTATCGGTACTGCATTTTAAATAAAAATAGCGCAAATCCGCTTATGAATTATAAAAGTTAGTCAAACCGCTGTTATGCTGACAAAAACGTTAGGTCCGCTGTAAGCGGATTAGCGCATTAGCGCTACCCAACGGTCATTTGCCCACCTTTGGTATGGACTGACAACATCCGAATCCGCTGATGTTGGGCATAGCAGCTACATTCCGGCGCAGATTAACGACGAGACCCAAAATATTCCATCAGTCGTAGCACAGAAAGCAGCATATTATACTCCAACGCCATTGTTGTTGATAGAAATATGTAATCGGTTCAATAGTGAGTGAAATATAAGCCTGTAGTGTACATGTGCTTTAACACCTGTGCGGGAGATTTTCACACATCAGCGGGAGGTCACTGGAAAACCTCCACTTTGAGACCTGCATTGAAAAACCTCCGGATTCAGTGAGGGGGTGGGGGGTGGACTGGTGTCGTATAAATGAACAGCCGAACCGCAGAGGAAAATCTGCGGTTTCGTTCATAACATGCGTTGTGATTGGCCCCAAGGGTGTTTTCACACCTGATATTCCAGTAGACTCGGTTCAATTCGGGACCAAAATTCAAAACATTTGTTTACATTTTCAGCTGGTGCGGTTCACATTCACACTGCACTGAGTCAATCGAGCAAACCTGTTCCCCCCACTCGCCTGTTGTGGCACTGCATCAAGAACAACTGAAGGAAACCACATGAAAACCTCTGAAGAAGACACGTCTTCTTCCTCTGGAAATAAAAACAAAAATGGAGCGGCGTCAAATTTTAATGGTTTTAGAATTTCTGTTTCAACAATGGACTCAGCATGAGAGGAAGATGAGGCAGAAGACCACGGAGAATGTTGTTTTTCACACAAGGTGGCTGACAGCTCTGTATAAGGTAAGAGAAATCCACGTTTGTTTGCCCTGCTCTGTAGTCCACTTCCTGCTTTTGGAGCAGTCTCCGGTCCACTTGCATCCACAATGCATTCAAACCGTGGTAGAGTTCACTTCAACTGAACCAAGACCTAGGTGTTTAGGCGGACCAGAGTTCACATTTTTGGTCGGCATCAGAGTTTGATTGCACATTCACACCTCCCCAAACAAACTGCACTTTCTAGGGAAAAGGACTAGAGTTCGATTAAAGTGGACTAAACAGGCTAGTGTGAATGCACCCTAACTGAATTTGTTGCAGCTCCTCAGACTGAAGAAGTCTTTTGGATAAAAGATGAAAAAAAATTAAAATAAAAATAAACATCCAGAGGACATGACTTGGTTTTTTAAAGTAGTGTCTGCATGATTCTGAATTTTTGTTTGTGACTGAGTTGTTTTAAAAGCGACAGCAATCATCTTTTATCTTGTCCCAAATTAGACTAGCCACTAGCACATCAATTAAATTAAAATTAAACTCTAATTCTTAAGGTCATTAAAAATCTACATATCTACAGCAGGTAAGATATTGATTGTGACTGTGTGGGCTTATGCAAGCTCCTCAAATTTTCTGAGCTCTTTTCCATCTTACATGGTTTTGATGGTTTCTCGTGTAAATTTTACGCACTGATTGCACTCCAACAAATCATAAACCTTCCGTATCAATGCTGGTGAGGATGCAGCTGCCCCGTCCAGAGCCGCAGGTGAATCACGAGGCGTACGGAGTAAACAGGAATACATCAGGCAAAGTGTCTTGATATTCTGCTGGCTTGCATCAGGCATGTGCGATACGCCTGTTAGCTTAGTAGACAGTTAATTGCCATGGTGGGCGGTGAGAGTGCTACAAGCTTGATCTTAGGAATATGTCACATTTGTTAATCGGACATGCAGATGCAAACAATGTGTGACAGACTGTGACCAACACAGCCGTAACGTAAAAGCTGTTGAGTTCAGAAATGTTTTTAGCTCTGAAATACCCAACGGTATAAAGGCTATAAAGACAACCCACTGTTTATCTTTTTTTTTTATTATTTTGTTCAGCGATTTCAGTTCATGAGCCAATCTGACAACAGAAATGAAGGAACAAAAACAATCCTTCAGAAATAGTAGCAGTCAGATTACGCTTTGTTGTGGGGTTCTGTGTACTATAACCCTTCACTAGTTGTTGGCATGATTACATTATCCACCACGAAGAATTTGTGTAAACAGAGCGAAATCTTAGCTGTGCTCTCCTTGAACAGAGGCAATACTCAGGTTGCACAACCTAATTCGTATTCCTAGAAGGATTTGTAATTTGCAAAACACATCAGAAATCTGACAGTGGGGTACAACCTCTTTAAAACTGTGCTGTTCAAACGAGCACGTACTGTAGTTTGAAAAGCTTATCCATAGATTGATTAAAGCTGTAAAGATTTTACATCACGGGGAGTCCTGATTAAAACTGTACACCACGGAATGGCTACTCTTTTGTATAACTCTTGTAATCTCCCTCACTTGGGTGAAATTGTTGTTAATGCAGAAATAATATCAATGCAAACTATATTAATAACCATGATGGGAGAAGCTGGAGTAATGTCAGTTAATCAATGAAAACAAATCATGTGCGCCTTGCCGTGATTATCAGGGGGAGTGTGAATATTAATGTTTCCGTCTGAATCAATGTTCGGGTTGCATCTATTGCCACCAGTGTTTACTCATGGCTGACATTTCTTTCTTTTATGTTTCTGTGCTGCCTCCCTGAGAGCGATCGATGAAACACTAAATAGAGATAAGATGCCGGTCATTACAGCATTTCAAAAACACTAACAAAACATGGCGTGATTGCGTTATTGTAAACCATACAGACGGGATGTTCAAATTTCAATTAACTCCGGCTTGTATGTGTTGATATTAATAAGAGGGCTTGCGGAGGGACACAAAAGAGACAGGCTTATTGTTTCAGATTATTCTCATGAAAGCAGCATTAGTATGTAGCACAAGCTATAGCCGCCTAATTAACTGGCATGGGGAGGAAAGACATTACACCGGAAACCTTTTGATTTGTGGGCGGTAATAACACTGGGCAACAGATTCTTTATTTCAATATTTCATAGGAATAATGAAAATATCAGCCCCAGGAGCAAAGCCAAACTTTAAACTGAATTAAAAAATGCAACTATAGCTTTAAGCTGTTGCAGGGATTGAATTACCTCACGACAAGAGTTCATTAAATAAAATGTGAAACACACCTTGTGGGCTAATTGGGAGAAAGTGTATAAGCAGGAGTATGAGTGTAAGAGCGAAAGGGGACGTGGCAATTAGAGACAAAGCAGCACCTATCCTCTCTTTGACAGGTTAATGAAATGCCTTGGTGATTGTAGCGGTGCGGCTCTGCAGTCAAACTTCTCCCGCCGTCTGGAGTTGGCCATGTGTGTATCAGTGTCACCGAGAGCAATCATAACATTCCTCCCCTACGAGTCCAGAGCTTGTTTTACATTCCCTTGGTAGCAAAATGCTTCAGGGGGTCAAACAGGCAAAATTTCTGAACAATAATGGAGCCCAACTATCAGTTACATCTCTCACCTGTAATCACCGGCTGGCATTAAAAGCATCTCTCTCTGTTCTGCATACTTGGACTGTGGACGCTTTTGAATCGCGCATAATGTATTCTGTGCTGCAGATATCTTCCGCTTTTGTGCATCTGTCCAAGCAGTGAATAGTTGGGCCTATCGGTTACTCTCTGGAGGTGATGTATACACTGTCTAGAACAAAGCCACAAAACAGATTAAGGATATACAATGCTGTCTATTCTTACTCTCTCATTTTTCAGGGTTATTTGGCTTTTGGGGGAAAAAAATAATGATTTCACTCTTACCAGTTACTGAGTTTAACCAAGAAATACTGAACCAGTCAGCAAAATACAGATATTCTTAACTTTTGACAGACCAACTTAATCTAAAGATAGTTACAACAGACTGTGTTGCAACTAAAATCCCCTAATATTCATGACGGGACATGAAATTTCCATTGCCAGACTTACAGTTCAACTTTGACATTATCTTAAAGAAATAGGAGATTTCTATTCTTTCACTGTGATATGTGTCAGATTATCCATCCAACTGTCTGTCTGTATTACTTTTTCATTTTTCACACTGATGGTTTCAAGTATAAAGACACAGAGTTTAAATATCCCTCACTGCTGAACGGATGTTCTCTGCCAGATGTGCAGCAGATAATGTCAGTCTAATCTTTACACGCAACAACAATGCTATGTTTTCATTGGACAAATACAAGATAACAGAATTTAAATCAGCTTTGAGGTCAGGAACTTTTGCTAAATTGGAGTTTTGTTTAGCTTTTTTGTTTGCTTTTTTTAAATTTTTTTTTACATCATCTTACAAGAAAGCAACAAGCACATTTATGGTCTCAAAGGTAAACTAGAGAAATTGCATTTCCTGTAAAAATGCATTGTGAATGCTTATTGCAGAAGAACTTACTGAAATACAGCTGAAATTAGCCAAAAAAAATGCTGAAATGAAAAAAAAAGTCTAAATTAGCAAACGAAAGCAGAAAGAACATGTTCAAATACTGTAAGCAGAAATAAGCATACAATTTTAGGAAATTAGATTTTTTGTTTAAGCTGACAGCAAAAATAGCTGAAAAGGGGTTGAAAGGCAAAGAGAAGCTTAAACATTCAGAAGGAAGTGGAAGGAGCTGAAATGAGCTAAAAAAAAAAAAGTGGAATTAGCCGGGGGAAAAAAAACTAAAATTAGCATCAAAGGAGCTAAGTAGTAGATGAAAAAGCAGAAAGGTTGAAACTAGCAGAAAAAAGCTGAAAGGAGCACACCAAGCTAAAATTAGCATAAATAAGTTAATTAATGGTAGGCTGAAAGTAGCAGAACTTACCACAAAAAAAAAAAAACTTTACTTTATCAGAAATCAACTGAAATTAGTCAAGTCAAGTCAACTTTATTTGTAGAGCACATTTGAAAACAGAAACTGTTATCAAAGTGCTTAACAACAACAACAATGGGAGTAAAATTAATGGAAAAGTACGAAACACTAATGATAATACTGAAGAATTAAAAAGTATTTCAAACGTAGGAGCACAGAACAAAAAACAACACTGGATCAACTCACACTGTGAGAAATGTCTGCGAGAACAGACGAGTTTTTATCAGAGATTTGAACAGGTGAAGGGAGGTGGCCTGTCTGATGTTTGGGGGCAGGTTGTTCCAGAGTTTGGGGCCCATGGTTGACAAAGCCTGATCTCCTCTGAGCTTCAGTCTAGTTTTAGGAACAGCCAAAAGCAGCTGATCAGATGATCTCAGGGCCCGGGAGGGAACGTATGGTTCCAGTAGCTCAGAGAGATAAAGGGGTGCTTGAGGCCATTTAGGCATTTGAAGGTCAACAGAAGAATGTTAAAGGTATTGTGACATGATGTTGGAAATTTGCATATTTGTCACAACATATATATCTTATATCATTCAGCTTTGTTCGTTTTTGCAAAATAAATTATAAATATATTAAAATTTCATTACAAGTTATGGTAATTTTTTCACTGTGACACGCCCCTAGAAATCTGCGCATTTCCGCAAACACCATCAATGACGTGACAACGGGAAGGCACCTGCTCTAGCTGCTCCAACGCGCATGTAAATAATAATGGCGGAGCATATGTCGAATCAGACAAGTGCAACATTTCTAGAGTTGATCTAAGCGATTTGTCTTCAGTTTTGGAAGTTCTTTTAGTTCTGGTGATGAACAAGAGCCAGCAGGTTTTAATTGAGGTATTCAACCGTATTTATATGAACCTTACCGTTCAGGAAGTGAGTCAGAACTGACACTGCAGAGGAGGATTTTAGGCAGGAAAAGTCATGGAACCCGATCTATCTTGTTTACAGAGCACTGATTGGTAATTTTTTAATTAATGTATCTAATAATTATTCAACATTAATTATAGTTTAAAAATATGAGTACCTTTGAAGTATCTGCACTTTTTTAATGTTTATTTTAACATTAAAAACATTCTTATTTCCACAGATGTAATGTGCATGTGTAAATACACTGAATGTTCACTATGTCTTGAGAGTTTATTTATGAATTATCACTTCAAAAATGAATTTTCACTGAAATTCTGTCTGAATTACATCAGTGCATTTAATGATTTCTGCTTACTTACTTACTGCCTAGTTTTATCATAAAAATATTTTGAATTCAATGAAAACACAAAACAATTGTATTGTTTTATAAATATTTCTCCACTGTAAATAAAGCAACAATCTGATAATCACAAAATTATATAAATATATGCTGGTGGAGATTCTCAGTCGTCCAGGACATGATAAAATCAAAAAAAGTGTTCAATACAGAAACAACTGGACTTTATTTGTTACAGAAAACATTTCACCCTCTATCCAATTGAATTGAGAAAGCACTATGGATAGAGAGCAAAATGTTTTCTGTTACATATAAAGTCCAGTTGTTTTTGTATTGAACGCCTTTTTTATCATATAAATATATCTGTATAATTTACATATAAAAATAAATATGTAATTTATTGGTTTTTAATGAAAAAAGGTTAAACACATATATTACATTATTGTTAAGATGTTAAACAAATGGTACATTGACAATTTACCCATTTTACAAAATTTAATGACACCAAAAAATTATCTGTTTGACTTTTTTTCTAATTTAAATTTATTAAAAACAAAAAAATATCAGAAATGTATGACTTTGTACAAAATCAACTAAAACATCTTTATTTTACAGAGTTCTACAGAGTTCCACTTCGATCATGTGTTGTGACTAGGATCCGCAACACTTTTCCAGCAGCAGGAGTGTACACTGGCTTGGCCCATGTAGAATGATTTCTGGTATCTGGAACGTCACTCTGGAACTGCTGTGTAAATATCTGGATGCTGAGTGGAGGTGGCAGGTGAACTTCTTCTCCAGGCTGGTCATCTGATTCACCTGCGCAGAGAGCAATTACCTCCTTCCTAACAGCTTCCACATAGCCTGTCAAAGGAAAACAAACAAACAAACAAAAAAACATTATTTTTCAAAATACCTTTGTTCTTTGTGCCCTTTCTTAAACAAACTTGTACTCTGACAGATCTTGAATTTTACCTTGTTTGTGTGGTTTGAGAATTCTAAGAAAACAGAAATAAAAATTATATATTTCAGAATCACGATTTACATTTTTTAAAACTATTTAGCAAGTTTTAATTGCGATTTGAACAACAGTTGAACAACTGGGAGATAAAGTTAGAGAGGCCAGACTGAGATGGTTTGGACATGTCCAGAGGAGGGACAGTGGGTATATTGGTAGAAGGATGTTAGAAATGCAGCTGCCAGGAAAAAGACACAGAGGAAGGCCAAAGAGGAGATATATGGATGCAGTTAGAGAGGACATGAAGGTAGTTGGAGTGAGGACAGAGGATGCAGAGGACAGAGTGAGGTGGAGGAGGATGACTCGCTGTGGCGACCCCTGAAAAGGGAAAAGCCGAAAGAAGAAGAAGAAGAAGTTTTGGTTTACCTATATCTTGCCATGAAACATGCAGCACAGCTCTCCCAGATCTCAGCCGCTCATCACCAGGTGCACGGTGCTCCCGCTCTCTGGCGGGCAGGAGGCGGCAAATGCAACAGGGGTTGTCGAGTTCGGCGTGCTGGGGGCCCAGGCATCCCTCGCAGATTTGGTGCAAGTCGAAGCTTCGGATGAGGGCGACCTGGCATGCTGGACATGTTCTGGCCATCTTCGTTTTTTTTTTAGAGTAGGTCTTCAGTCGAAGGCTGGATGACAAAGGGAGGCGATTGGGAGATCTTTCATGAATTGATTAGATCCCATGATTTAATTTGCATTCATGAAATGAGTAAATAAGAAAATTAACAGTGCTTTTCATAAGGTTGAGTCTGACAACAAATAATTTTATGAGTTTGTTTCGCCAAAATAAAGTAACTTTTGTCAGTATAAGCAGTAGAAGTTTTAATCTTGCTCTAGCCTAGAATACCAAACACATGTACTTGTACATATTTTACATATAGCTCCCATGGGAGACTGTAAAATGACAGATTGAGGAATTTGCATTCCATTAGGTTTGTGTGACCCCCTGGGGCTGAAGTCTTTTGTGTGCTCAAAACATCCCCCCAGTAGCCAAAACAAAACATCTCCCCATATTCCAACAACAACATTCCTTCTGCAGGTTCAAAGTGCAGCTTTTTACAACACAGACCAAACTTTTGGAGATGTTGATGACTCTTTGCAAATGTCAACGCTAGAAACTTCAGTTTATTTTATAGATATACGTTTTATACTTTTTATACTACTATGCAAAAACTCAGGACAGTATTACACTTTTATTATTTCATTTTATGCTTATGTTCATTGGGTGTTTGGTGTTTTAGGGGTGTTTGGTGTTTCAGTGTTGGTGTAAATTTTCATACTTTTATACTATTATGAAAAAACTCAGGACAGTGTTACACTTTTTTACTATTTTACTATTTTATGCTTATGTTTATTAAATGTTTTAGTGTTTAGTGTTTAGATGGTTACTGTTGCACCGAGGGACTGAGAGAAACGCAATTTCGGTCCTGTGTATGTCCTGTACATACAGGTAGTCCCCGATTTACGAGCGAGATCCGTTACAACGAGGCGCTCGTAAACTGGAAATCTCGTAATTTGGAACGGCCGCCACGCTTCTCGTAAGTCCGGAATTTCGCTCGTAAATTGGAACGGTTTTGCTAGCGCGACTACGAACACTCGTTTTTCATCGAAAAACTGCTTATGAGTGCATAAAAATGATCGGAAACGTGTGTCCACATGTTTAGCTAACGAACTGTGGTGAAAAAACACAGGAAAACTCAGTATTTTTTGCGTTTTTTCCAATAATTCGCCAGCTCGTAAGTCCGGAACCTCGTAGATCAGAGCGCTCGTAAATCGGGGACTACCTGTATTGTATTTCTGACAATAAAGTTGACTTTGACTTTGACTTTGACTGCCTCTAAGCGAGCAGGTCCCCGGTTCAAATCCTGGTCCGGGGGCCTTTCTGGGTGGAGTTTGCATGTTCTCTCCGTGCATGCGTGGGTTTTCTCCGGGTGCTCCGGTTTCCTCCCACAGTCCAAAAACATGCATGTTAGGCTGATTGTTAACTCTAAATTGACCCTAGGTGTGAGTGAGACAGGTCCCTCTTGTAAATGAGTCCCCGTGGCTCAACGAGTCCAGCCTGTATAAATAAAGGTTGAATGAATGAATGAACAAACTGATATGGAGAGAACACAAATTCTGTAAGAATAAAAATAC
>JBBPBX010014639.1:0-37903 GCA_038048925.1 Garcialebias charrua | reverse complement strand
CTGCCGCTACCGGTGTATGAATATGTATGAATGGTTGGATGGTTGGTATTGTAAAGCGCTTTGGGGCCCCTCATAGGGGGCTGGAAAGCGCTATATAAATAAGCTCCATTTACCATTTGTCCTTCGTCCAGGAAGGACAAAGATGCCTTCCTGACAAAACCGCCGTTCACATAAAGCGCATGTGTCTCCGCGGAGAAACTTATGAACCGACACGGTCCATAGCAGGGTTTCCAGGCCGAAGGCCTGTAAGTCGATGTCCTCGTAAGTCGGGGACCACCTGTACAATCCCGCCGCCTTCAGATAAAAGTGACCAATGCAATCCCGCCTTGACCATGGAATAGGTGATATTTAGTATTTTTATTCTTACAGAATTTGTGTTCTCTCCATATCAGTTTGTTCATTCATTCATTCAACCTTTATTTATACAGGCTGGACTCGTTGAGCCACGGGGACTCATTTACAAGAGGGACCTGTCTCACTCACACCTAGGGTCAATTTAGAGTTAACAATCAGCCTAACATGCATGTTTTTGGACTGTGGGAGGAAACCGGAGCACCCGGAGAAAACCCACGCATGCACGGAGAGAACATGCAAACTCCACCCAGAAAGGCCCCCGGACCAGGATTTGAACCGGGGACCTGCTCGCTTAGAGGCAGTCAAAGTCAACTTTATTGTCAGAACTGCAATATGTACAGGACATACACAGGACCGAAATTGCGTTTCTCTCAGTCCCTCGGTGCAACAGTAACCATCTAAACACTAAACACTAAAACATTTAATAAACATAAGCATAAAATAGTAAAAAAGTGTAACACTGTCCTGAGTTTTTTCATAATAGTATAAAAGTATGAAAATTTACACCAACACTGAAACACCAAACACCCCTAAAACACCAAACACCCAATGAACATAAGCATAAAATGAAATAATAAAAGTGTAATACTGTCCTGAGTTTTTGCATAGTAGTATAAAAAGTATAAAACGTATATCTATAAAATAAACTGAAGTTTCTAGCGTTGACATTTGCAAAGAGTCATCAACATCTCCAAAAGTTTGGTCTGTGTTGTAAAAAGCTGCACTTTGAACCTGCAGAAGGAATGTTGTTGTTGGAATATGGGGGAGATGTTTTGTTTTTGCTACTGGGGGGATGTTTTGAGCACACAAAAGACTTCAGCCCCAGGGGGTCACACAAACCTAATGGAATTGCTGGGTTGCAATCACGTGACCCGGAAGTGGCGCGAAATTCAGATGCGGGGCAGGAAGTGATTTTCCCCAGTTCAAAACACAGCAGAATGGATTACAGCAAGTATGCCAAAGCCCTAAATAAACTGGCGAGGACGAGTTTTGGGTTAACCATTTAGGATCAAAAGAAGCTTTAAATGGTTGTCGACTTGTTTCTGCCCGGGTGAGTAGTGAGATGTATTATTTATTTAGTAATTAGCCTATGCTAACTACGCTATCGCTAATGCTAACAACAAGTTTAGTTAGCCCCCTGTTATTTCTATGTGCGTGGATCTACTTAAAAATAATATATTTAGCTTCTGTAAAGCCAAATTCGTGCTGGAGTTGTATGTGTTAACGTTGAGTCATATGCATTTCTACACTGTAGGTCAGAGATCTACAGTAACTCCATTAAAAAGGTAAGTTAATGTACTGAAAATATTATGATTTTTTTTGTTTTGATAATACAGTATCATCAAGGTGATCGTATCTTCTTTGTAACTTCAGATACTAGCTGGTTAAACTCAAGGTGGCCATACATGGGAGCCTCACCAGATGGAGTCGTTTCATGTGACTGTCATGGAGCCAGGGTGTGTGAAATCAAGGTAAAATTTATTTCTCAAAAGGTTTGGACTACTGCACTGCAGACTTAGCTTTTTTAGATTTTTCTACCTGGATTATTGAGCATGCATTAGGGTACTGCACTGCAGACTTTGCGCACCTCACAGTATGAATGTTACAACTATAATTTTTTACTCAAATCTTTGTTGTTTGCATATTTCACAGCATGTAGCCGTAGTTTTGGGGATGGTCTTGCAGTTTGTGGGATGTTGCCTTGTTTCCAGTTAAAAAATGTGTGACCTTTCCATCACCTTTTAAAACTTAGTCCAGATTAATACATTCTTACCTGTGGAACACACCTGGTTGACAGAGACATAAATATAGTCTCATTTTCTAACATTGGTGTTGGATAGTGAAATGAGTGAAACACAATCTTTAAAAACGTATCATATTGAAATGTTTTGGAGACTACCGTATTTATTTTTTATGTCTAAGTTTCATTGTCTTGTCCTTCAGTGCCCACAGAGCAAACAGCATGAAGTCGGTCTGAGGATGTGTGCTGGACAGCCTGGTTTTTGTCTCGTCGTCTCGTCAAGGTTGGAGATTCTGTACAACTGGATAGGAACCATCCTTATTACCATCAGCTCCAGGATCAGATTCACATTGTGGATGTACAATATTGTGATTTTGTAGTATGGAGTGAAAATGATATTTATGTGGAAAGAATTCTGCCAGATGACCAGCTGTGGGAAACAGCAGTTCCCAAAATTCAGCACTATTTTACACATTGCATCCTACCTGAAATCCTGGGACAGAAATCCACACGTGACTAACCAATCTAAGAATCAAGAATGTTATTTGGAGTAGTTGATGAAAGGAGTTTGAAAAGTTTATACAAATTTAAACAGTTGCTCTTTTTTTCCCCAAAAACATTTGTCACTACCATAACATGTTTCAGCTACACCTGTAGCAAGCACTCTGCAGAAGGGTCATGTGATGTTGTTACATGTCATGACAGCTGTTTTTTATTTACAATAATCTTAATTGAAAAGTTAAGTATGTTAAATCAAATGATATATTTAAATCAATATGAGATTAGCTTGTGAATTTCAAAGGTGTTCTAATATGTTAAATAACAGCACATACAAATGTCATATGTCACAAATGTTGCAAAATGAGTCTACTTCAGAAAAATGTTTTTATTTCAATAGCAAAACTCATGTCATTTTAACTGACCAATATTCACAAAGATTGGTTATGGAGTTCATTGAATAAATTAAAAATATTCAACCTTATTGGGTAAATTTTTTTTTTGTCTTCATGAACAATTAACATGTACAAATATGGTCTGTAACAGTATTAGTGATTTAATTTACTTTTGATTTACTTTAAATGATAAATACATGTATAATCATTTAAACTTAAAATATTTATATAAATATAGTTGATTGAATTACTTGTCGCTCAGGCCACTATTAAGAATTGTAATCTTTCATGGAGAACATGAATCGTTCTAAAACAAATTCGAGACACAGTGGCTTTTGACACATTAAATCTATAGGCAAGGTCTTGAAGCTGCAGATGTAATCTGAGATGCATAAGTATCATAATAAATTGCTCAAATTTGGAGAGTGCTGACAGTGATGACATGCTGATGTATAAGGTTCACAGAGCTGAAAAATTTGCATCAAAACTAAAAAGTTGGGCAGTCCCGTATAAAACTTTGTTTTATCGTTGTTCTGGAAGGTTTCAGGAGTAAATTTAGTCACTGAGACTTTTTCCTTAAGGTCGCAGATCTCAGTTGTGTAGCCTTTCACTGCATCCTCCAGCTTTGTGAGGTCAACCATGCTTAGATCCGTCTGGCATTCTGCATCTGCAAATATTTAATTATTAAAAATTACGTTCAGAAATTCTATAAATAAATAAATAGTATTTTTATTTATTATTATTTTACCTTTGAATCGTTCGTTTTCAGGGGCTGGTAAGCTTTCTTCACAGAGCTCATCTTCCAGACTGTTGGCCTCCTCAGTGCAGAGAAGCTTCCAGGCCTTAGCTCTTTCCCTGCGCCGGAGGGATGCTTCTGTTTGTGGCCACTCGTTACTTCTTTGGTACCCCAGGTTAACAGTGGGGGCCCAGTCTTGGGAATGTACATCACCTGCTGCACTCGGACAACCTAAATATAAGACACCACTTTAAAGTAAAACACGTAAATGCCTTTCCTAGCACTAAGCTAACCGCTAACAACATTAGCATTCTAATCGGATTTTTTCTGGGAACAACCAAGTGTTGAACCACTACACAAGCTAGGGCATAACATATCTTATCTGTCTTTCTAGTTACTGTCCAATAAAATATCTGAAAATATGATTTAAACGATACGACCCTTACCTGTAACAAAGTGGTCGCTGCAGACTCTCGTCAGTTTCTGCACCTCCTGTTTTTAGCCGTAGGTTGTAATCCACGTTTGTCGTCTTTTTTCTGTAAGTTTTTTTAAATTAATCCCCTTGTAGCATACTACTTTCGGAACACGAAAATAACTTTTATCTATCTCTCGATTAGAGCGGTTGCAACAACCGTAAACGGCACAGAATTTAGGCATGTTGATGCTGAATCAGCAACAGAAGGAAACGGCTGCGTTTACTTCTTGCCCCGCATCTGCATTCTGTGACGTCACTGCTACGTCATCTGAAACCCAGCAATGCAAATCCCTCAATCTGTCATTTTACAGTCTCTGGTAAGTGTAGTACTCATCTGAATATTCTGGTATTCCTAGTGTTAAAACCAGACCCTTGTCCTTCACTTCGCTTCGTACTAGGGTCTGGACTTTCTCCATAGAGAAACAATTCTTGCTGGAGGCGTGGCCTCTGCCTGAGGAACAAAACCATTGGATCTTAGAAAAATTTTGAACAGGGAAAGCATTCTGCTCCCTCCCCCTCTGTGCTCTGCCGAACTTGACTTCAGCTCCGCCTCCTGCTGCAGTCTCTCGCTGCCGCTGCATATTCTGTGTTTATATGTTAATAAAACGTTCTAATAAAATAAAATAAAACCATGTAGCGCTGGTCCAGCACACCAGAAGACCAGAAAATATGCAGGGACTTGGGCAGCAACGTAAAACCCTAGTTTAATTCTCTCGTGACAACCTGAGGCATTTCCTCATTCATTGCACTCAGTGGAGAGAGAGGAGGAGGAGGGAGGAGGGAGGAGGGAGCGATCACTTGACTTTGGGCAAAAAAACAAAAGAAAACTCCAGATAAGGGATTAAGAAGGGGAATTTAACACATTTGTGTCACATATAAAACAGTCCTGCATCGCTTTGCATCGCTTTGAACGAGAACATGCGAATGCTCGCTGGCTACGCGCTGGGACAGGTGGGGGTGTGGGTTAGGTGCCATAAACTCCACCCCTTCTGTTCTCTGATTGGTCCAGTCAAAAATCAGCCGGAGAAATCGTTGTCTATGGGAGAAGTCCCAGACTGAGCAGTGAAGGGAAATGAGAATTGAGCGGAGCTGTGCAGGAAGGCGAGGGCCAGGCTAATCTTGCTCTAATCATTTTATTTTATGCTCTATCAATGGAAAACTTTTTAATACACGATGCAGCTTTGAAAAAACGTGCTGGAGGTTCATGTGGGTTTATTTATCATTCATCCTAGCAGATTTATCATTTTAAGACAGTCAATCGTCCAAAACTCTCATTAATAAACCCTCACGGAATTAATAAACTTACTGATGTTGCTTGATCGCCCAGACGTCATTTAAAAATACATAACAAGCTACGTGGGTGTACTGATGTCGGCTAGTTTGATAGCAGCGAACAAACACAACTTATTCTTAGTACTTGAATGTATTAAAGCATTCGAAGGAGTATTATTCATCAAATGCAGTTATTGGACACTCGATCAATGGAAAAGTGATTTAGACAGGGTTTATTTCATAAACAGTTGCTAAATGGGTATAGCTTCATGATGTGGGTCTTTGTTGTTGTGCTAACGCTAAGCTAACAGCAAGGCCCAATCCCGTTTGAGAATTATCATTTTAAGACAGTAAATCATCCAAAACTCTCATTAATAAACCCTCAATGAATAAAAAAAATTACAGATGTTGCCTGATCGGCAGTAAGATGGTCGCTGCAGACATACAATTCTTTAGTAGGACACCATCGGTCCCTCGTTCTCTGTACTTGTCCATTCTAGGCAAAGTTTCTCATCTTTTGGGAATTTGTGAATGCTCACTTGTTCACTGCTGATATTAGAACACCCAAATGCGCTACAACGTGACGGCATTTTTCAAGTTACAAAGAGGCGATCTTTCAGAAAAAGAATCTGTATTGCAAGCAGTTAACACACCAGACAAACGGGTAAGGCTCTGCCTTCTGCCCGTTGTCACGTCACGATGACGTTTTGCGGAAATGCGCAGATTTTTAGGGACGTGTCCCAGAGAAAAAACTACCATAACTTGGAATGAAATTTTAATATATTTATAATTTATTTTGCAAAAACGAACAGAGCTGAATGATATAAGATATATATGTTGTGACAAATATGCAAATTTCCAACATCATGTCACAATCCCTTTAAAGACTATTCTGGACAGCACAGGGAGCCAGTAAAGGGAGGACAGAACTGGTGTGATGTGTTCAGACCTGTGGGTTCCGGTTAAGAGTCGAGCAACGGCATTCTGGACGAGCTGGAGACGTGAGATGGAGGCCTGGCTAACCCCAGCAAGTACCAGTAATTGCGTGAAAATGTAAGAAGTAGAAGTATAAAGTAGGCTGAAAAATAATTACTTTACTAAAGTATAGATAACTAAAATTTGTACTTAAGTAAAGTAACGAAGTATTTATACTTCGTTACTTGACACCTCTGCTCGTACGCACAGTTTAAGAACAAATCTGTGCGTACGAACGGTTCGTGCATGGCTAACCCCACGCATTACAACAGTCCAAACGAGTCGTGATAAAGGCATGGACCAGCTTCTCAAGGTCAGGTCTGGACAACACTGGCTTGAGCTTAGCTACCTGTCTTGGTTGGAAGAAGCTTTTTTGCAGAACAGAATTGACTTGTTTGTCAAACTTGAAATCAGAGTCTAAAACCATCCCGAGAGTTTTACCAGACTGCTTAAGATATGGCTGAAGAGAGTCCAGGTTGACAGGATCAGAGGCGGCAGTTGAGCTAGGGCTAAAGACAATGACTTCAGTCTTCTCAACGTTGAAACTTAAAAAATTGAAGCCATCCAGGCCTTAATGTCATCCAGACATTTTAACAGAGGGTGAATGGAGCGAGCACTTGCTGGTTTCACAAGCAGGTAGATCTGACAGTCATCGGCATTACAATGGAATGAAATACCATGTTTCCTCAGGATGGACCCCAGTGGGAACAAATAGAGTGAGAAAAGAAGGGGTCCAAGAATTGAACCCTCCTGCAAGAAAGAGGCAATGAGGTGGAGACATTGGCCCTCATGCACGAACCGTTCGTACGCACAGATTTGTTCTTAAACTGTGCGTACGAGCAGAGGTGTCAAGTAACGAAGTATAAATACTTCGTTACTTTACTTAAGTACAAATTTTAGTTATCTATACTTTAGTAAAGTAATTATTTTTCAGCCTACTTTATACTTCTACTTCTTACATTTTCACGCAATTACTGGTACTTTCTACTCCTTACTTTTTAAAAATAGCCTCGTTACTTTTCTTTCATTTTGCCGTTTTTTTTTTTGTAGAATATAGATATTCACGCAGGACTTTCCAAAAATTGAACATAAATATCGCAGCCGTCACTCACCAGTGTTGCCAGATTGGGCGGTTCACCGCGATTTTCCTTCTCACTTTTGCGGGTAAAGAGTGCTTTGGGTGGGTGGGACTCTATCTGGCAACACCGGTCACACCGGTGTTTACGCGTGTGTCTTTACATCCGGGGCAGCGTCGGCAGCGCCGGGACCCTCCATCAATGTAGAGGCGTCTGCGGCACCGGGACCCTCCATCAGTAGTTGGGGCGTCTTCTATAGCAACTTCATCCGGCGAAGCCATGCTGTCCGTGACGCTGACTTGCTAGGGGCTCTGCTAGCGCTAGCATTAGCGTCTCGCGAGACAACGTTACCTCTCAACGAGAGATATCGCGGGAGTTTAATATCGCGAGATCTCGTACAACGAGATCTCGTTACATGCCTAATATTGAGGTAAGCTGAAAGTTTTTTTTTTAATCATCAGTTGATTACTGACTTCTAGTGACCTAGTAACATACTAATGTTGTATAATGTTTTCTATGGTTAGGAGGTACTAGCCATGGAACTAGCTACATGCTCTGGGTTTGCTTGCTAACATTGTTTCTCTTTTTTATTCAGATTTAAAACATATTTTCTTTCTGTCAGAGTTTTCACTGAACTTAACAAAGTTTTACTTCATAGACTACGTTCACACTGCAGGCAAATGCTCAATCGGTCTTTTGCACGTGACGTCACGGCTCGTGTCTTTTTGCACTTCCGGTCGTCATGTTGGGTGGATACCGGTTCATTTAAACAGAGGAAGTCCATGTTAAACACAGTGCGATACAGAACAATAACATCAGCAAAATGCAAACTAAATATAAAAATGAACAGAAGCCTTATAGAGAGAAACTCAACCTTGAAGCCAGAGAACGTTACATGGTGAAGTTAGCTTCAATTAACAACATTGATCCTTACGAGGTAGCAGCTAAGGCATGGACTTCCTCTGTTTAAATGAACCGGTCTCCACCCAATATGGCGACCGGGAGTGCAAAATGTCACGTGTCTGCAAAAGACCGATAATACCCCTATACAGTATGGTTATTTTAATATATTTAAATTTGCATTTAAATGTGTCTATTTTCAATGGGCATATATGCAGTTAAGACAGGTAGCTTAGTGCACCCCTAGTTTTTCAACATTAACAATATAATATAATCTAGTCTAAAAAAAAGATTTTTGTGGGGGAGGTGGGGTTGTATACAATAGTATGTGTGGTGCGGCCTAAGCATTTGTCTTTGTTGTTGCTTTTTCTTACGCTACTTTTACTTTTATACTTTTAAGTAGTTTTGAAACCAGTACTTTTTTACTTTTACTTGAGTAAAAAGCTAGAGTTGATACTTCTACTTCTACAGAAGTAATTTTAAATCCCAGTATCTATACTTCTACTTGAGTAATGAATGTGAATACTTTTGACACCACTGCGTACGAGTAATTTAGGATCATTTGTGGCATTCAACAATGTTTTCGTATCCTAAGATTTTTTTCAGATACGAACAAAATTTACAAGTGGTCCGGACCTGTCGTATAATTTAGGAGCGTCAGTCTGCTGTCATCACGGAATTTCCCCACTAATAACTTCATATTTCGTTATTTAGAAAATATCACGCACCATAATTATTCTTGACAATAGGTTATTCTGTTTGAATTAGAATTATAATTTTAAGTTTAATTTGTCTGGTGTGTCGCGCAGGCTTCAGTCAACATGTTTCCATCCATTTTCATTTCGATTTTTGAGCTAATTTTTGAAATCTCGCAAATATGTAAATACAAATTAATGCGAAGCAGAAGTGTTTCCATCTGCTGGCTTGAAGCGCATCTACCAAGCCACGCACAGCGTCATTACGTCAGACGTCAGCGTCATTACGTCAGACGTCAGCACTGCGCATGTCCAGCGCATGTCTACAGTAAACAGGAAGTAGCAGTTGAAAACAGAACCTGGCCACACATCTCGTCAAAATGGAGAGAATATTTCAGGTACGTGTTGCTATCGGTCGAGTTGTATTTATTCTGTCATACAAACTAGTTTTAGCGATGTTACATGTTGTCCGGAGCGGAAACAGCTGATCAGTCACGTGACGTGAATGTTCGCTTCGGCAGCACGAGTCGGCAAATGTGTTTCCATCTGTCGCTGTGCGCATCTGCTCATTTTCGAACATCCCAAAAACCACCTCAAGCGAGCGTATAAACTTTTTGGCGAACTTGAGAAAGTAAATACGGATTTTGCCGTTTCCATTAAGCTTTTCTGCTGCGATACTTCAAAATGCGCACCTAGAAACCTTGATGGAAACACGGCTAGTGAGTCGTGCGCTCCCCTTGGTCATCAAAGCCGCTCCTCATATAATAATAATAATAATAATAATCATTTTATTTAAAAGCGCCTTTCATGACACCCAAGGACACTTAACAAACCAACACAGTGAATACAGAGCAAACATTATCAGCGACAAATTGAAATATAAAATACATAAAGGATATAAAATGGAAGATAAAAATACATTTAGTAAAGTTAATGATAAGCTAGTCTAAAGAGATGTGTTTTCAGGGCAGTCTTGAACAGAGAAAGGGAGGTGGTGTTTCGAAGGTCGGGCGGTAGAGCGTTCCAGAGGTGAGGGGCAGAGCAGGTGAAGGCCCTGCTCCCCATGGTGGAGAGGCGGGCAGAGGGTACATGGAGTTGTAGTGAAGAGGAGGACCTGAGAGAGCGTGATGGGATGGAGATTTGTAGGAGGTCAGATAGATAAGGAGGGGCAAGGTTGTGGATAGCTTTGAACGTGAGGAGTAGAATTTTGAAGATGATGCGTGATTTAACCGGGAGCCAGTGGAGCTGCTGCAGGACAGGAGTGATGTGATCATAGTAGGAGGTTTGAGTGATGACACGGGCAGCTGAGTTCTGGACCATCTGTAACTTGTGGAGAGATTTGTTGGGGAGGCCGTAGAGAAGGGAGTTGCAGTAGTCAATACGGGAAGTCACAAGACTGTGCACCAGGATGGCTGTGGAGCGGGGCGTGAGAGAAGGACGGAGACGGTTAATATTACGGAGGTGGAAATAGGCAGACCGAGTAATATTGTTGATGTGTGAAGTGAAGGAGAGAGTGGTGTCGAGGATGACACCGAGGCTCTTGACCTGAGGGGAGGGGGATAGCAGAGAGTTGTTAAGGGGGACGAGAAGATGTTCTGATTTTGAAATAGAGTTTTTGGTACCGACGAGAATGACTTCTGTTTTGTTGCTGTTTAGTTGAAGGAAATTGTTAGAAAACCAGTGATTTAGCTCGTTGAGACAGTCGGTGAGGATGGAGGGTGGGTGGGTGGAGTTTGGTTTTGATGACAAGTAGAGCTGCGTGTCATCAGCATAGCAGTGGAAATGGATGCCGTGTTTGCGGAAGATGTGGCCTAGAGGAAGGAGGTAAATGATGAAGAGGAGGGGTCCGAGGACAGAGCCTTGGGGGACACCCGTGGAGACAGGGGAAGACTGGGAACGGAAGGATTTAAGCTGAATGAATTGAGTGCGGTCAGAGAGATAGGAGGTGAACCAGTCTAACGGGGTACCTGAGATGCCAATGGAGGTTAGTCTGTTGAGGAGGATAGAATGACAGATGGTGTCGAAGGCAGAACTTAGATCAAGAAGAATGAGGATGGACAGAAGACCAGAGTCAGCAGCAAGAAGAAGGTCGTTAGTGATTTTTACTAGGGCTGTTTCGGTGCTATGGTGGGGGCGAAATCCAGATTGAAACTCTTCATAAATGTTGTTGTTGGACAGGTGAGAGTGAAGTTGACTAGCAACAGTTTTTTCAAGGATCTTGGAGATGAAGGGCAGATTGGAGATCGGACGAAGATTACTGAAGTTGGTGAAGTCAAGACCTGGTTTCTTGATGATGGGGGTGATGGCAGCAGATTTGAAGGCTGTGGGAACAATGCCAGAGGTTAGGGAGGAGTGGATGATATTAGTGATGATAGGGAGCAGAGACGGGAGACAGGATTTAACAAGAACTGTGGGGAATGGGTCAAGTTGACAGGATGAGGACTTGGACTTGCTGATAATGTCTGCAATGTTATCAGCAGGGGGGAGGGAGAAGACAGAGAAAGGGAGGGAGGGAGGGGGGAGTTCAACAAGGATGCTGGGGGCAGTATTTGGTCCAAGGTGTTTATGAATTGAAATAATCTTTTCATTGAAATATGACATAATGGAGTTGCAAAATTCTGTGGAAACCATGTGAGAGGGCAGGGAGTTAGGAGATGAGACAGAACGGTGGAGGAGAGAGAACAATGTTTTTGAATTACCAACATTAGAACTGATGATGTCAGAGAAGTAGCTGGATTTGGCTTGAGAAATACTGTTCTTGTAATGGATGAGGTGGTTTGCATAAAGTTCCTTGTGAATTGTGAGACCGGATTTTTTATAAAGACGCTCTAGCCGCCGACCTTTTGTTTTCAGGGAGCGGAGTGCTGGAGTGAACCAGGGTGCAGAGTTGGAGAAGGAAACAGTCCGGGTTTTCAGGGGAGCAACAGAGTTAAGGATGTTGGTTAGGCTGGTGTTGTATAATGTGACAAGATCATCTGGGTTGGAGGAGCTGAAGGTGGAGAGGGTATCATTAATATGAGATAAGAGAGTGTCATGGTTGATATTCTTGATATTACGGAAGGAAAGAGTGCGTTGAGGTTTATCTGAGGAAAATTTAAGATTAACAGTGAATGAAATCATCAGGTGATCAGTAAATGGAAGTTCATCAGAAGAACAGTTAAGAGGAGAAAGTCCAGAGCAGCAGAGTAAGTCCAGGGTGTGGCCCATCTTGTGTGTTGGGAAGTCGATGAATTGTTGAAAGCCACAGCTATCCAGGCAGGATGTGATATTAACACCCAGGTACATAAAATTCCCATACACCGCCGCAGAACAAGTACGAATTAAGACTGATTTTCATGCTATTGCTGGACTGCTGTGCCAAACACCATCGGAGCAATAGATTATTATATCTGATTCGAAATATAACCTGCAGAATGTGGTTGCGCGATGACCAGGAGGAGCGCGCATGACTCATTTGTGCTGCAAAACATGTTGGCACGCGTCTTGCGCAGCATGGCATTTATTGTCCATCCATCTCGGTAACGCAGACTATTCCTTGACCACCTCCTGTCCGTGCTGCGGCGAGACGTTTCTTTGAAGCCATTTTCAGATCAAACCATTTATTCTTGATTTCTGATACTGTACGACCCACGGGAGACACAACATATGCACTACAATATTAATATGAAGTTAACTGTAGTTTCGAGACATTTTAAAATGCTTCTGTTCAAAAACACATCCGACACTTGCGGGGGGTGGGGGGTAGCGGTGCGCCACAGCTCTTCTGAATAAGTGAAACTATAATGTAACACAGTTGTTTACACTAAAATTAAAAATATTTGACCATCCGACACTTGCGGGGGGGGGGGGTAGCGGTGCGCCACAGCGCGACTGAGAGCAGAACTTCAATCTCCGAACGCGTGAAGTTCTTTTTACTTCTTGATTTTGAATGAATGGACACTTCCTGCTGTCAAAAGGCAGGAAACGTGGCCTTATATGGTGTTTTGAGGGGTGGGAATTATGTAAATGACCTCTCCGCGAGCACGCGCAGGTGGATAGAACAGGTGGGATTCATTAAATTTACGCAGCTCGTTTACACACTTTTCCTGTGGATAGAAGAGTTTGTTGAATCTGACGTGGCATGTTCGTACGAACGCTTCGTACGAACAAAAATAGGAGAAATTTAGGATAAAAATACGAACATGTTCGTGCATGAGGGCCATTATTACCAACCTTGACACAAAAGCTCCTGCCACTCAGGTTTGAGCGGAACCATTCTAATGCAGCACCTGTAATCCCAACCCACTGTTCCAGCCATGATATAAGGATACTGTGGTCAACAGTATCAAAAGCAGCAGTAAGATCCAGGAGTACAAGTACCACAAACAAACCAGAATTTGATACCATAATAACGTTACAAACCCTCACTAATGCTGTTTCAGTGCTGTGGAGTTTCTTAAAACCAGACTAAGAAATCTCAAAAATTCTGTTCTCAAAAACTTGAAAAACTTATTTAATTGAATAAAAACTATTTTCTCCAGGATTTTGGACAGGAAAGGAAGCTTCGAGATTGGTCTGAAATTAAAGCAAGTAGAAGGGTCAAGTCCAAGTTTCTTTATTAACGAATGAACTACTGCATGTTTGAAAACATTGGGGACCACACTTGTCACAATACCACTATTTATAATAGTAAGAACAGCGGGTCCAATCGTGGGTAGAACTTGTTTGAAAAACGACGCAGGAATGGGGTCAGTAGGGGAACCGGAGGGTTTCATCTGACCAACGACTTTGTTTAGAAATGGGAGCAAAATAGGTTCAAGCTGTTTGAAGACAGCTGAGCAAGGGACAAGGACAGAGGGGTCAGTTGTGGACTGGGGGATGGATGACCTAATCAACTCTTACTTTGTCAGCAAAGTATCTGGTAAAGTCGTTGCAGATGTCAACAGAGGCCTCCATGCTAGCAGACCGAGGGACGTTTAAAATAGAATTTATGGTATAAGAACACGAGGATTATGATAGTTTGAAGAGATAATTTGGGAGAAGTATTTGTTCTTTTCAGATTTAACAACGCTCTGGTAATCTTTCAAACATGTTTTTAACATTATTATTATTATTATTATTATTATTAAAAGAAATCTATAATTTGTCCTTTTTCCACTTACGCTCAGCTCTCCTGCATAGACGTTTGGCTGCTCCAGTACTACTATTACTTTACTGCTGTTAATATCATAATTGTTACTATTGATGTGTGATACTGTTCTGTAAATTTTTGAACCTCTTTTATGTTGTGTGTGTGTGTGTGTGAAGCACTTGATAACAGTTTATCTGTTTTAACTGTGCTATATAAATAAAATTGACTTGACTTGACTAGTGGTCGCATTCAACCAGGGATGTGGTGCCCGCTTTGGTCGNGTGTGTATATATATATATGTCATACATATATATATGTCATACATATACATATATGTGTCATACATATATATATACACACATACATAGTGTATATTCATTCACTCATTCATTCAACCTTTATTTATACAGGCCAGCCTCATTGAGCCACAGGGACTCATTTACAAGAGGAACCTGTCTCACACCCAGGGTCAATTTAGTTACCAATCAGCCTAACATATATATACAGTATATATATACACACACACATACACAGTGTGTATATATATATATATATATATATATATATATATATATATATATATATATATATATATATATATATATATATTAGGGGTGTAACGGTACGCTAAAATCACATTTCGGTTCGGTTCAACTACAAGGAGAGCTCGGTTCGGTTTATTTTCGGGTTTTTTCGGTACAAATTTTTTTATTTTTTTTTTTACAAAATAAAGACTTACAAAATGTTTATTTTGAAAATGTGCCAAAAATATGTTTGTATTGTATTGTAGTAATAAATAAAAGTGACCCATTTGGATGACCAACAACACCACCAGCCTGATCAAGAAAGGTCATCAAAGACTCTACTTCCTCAGACGGCTGAGACGAGCTGGTCTGAGCAGCCCAGTTCTCACCTCCTTCTACAGGTGTGCAGTGGAGAGCGTCCTGTGCTCCAGCATCAACGTGTGGCATGGAGGCTGCACAGTTGCAGAGAGGAAAGCTCTACAGAGAGTGGTGAAGGCTGCACAGAGGTCTGTCGGAGTCAGTCTCCCCACCATCACAGACATTTACACCTCCAGATGCAGGAAAAGAGCCACCTGCATCATGAAAGACCTCACTCACCCAGCACACACACTCTTTGCCCCACTCCCCTCAGGACGGAGGTTGAGGAGCATCAAATGTAGAACCACTAGACTGAGGAACAGCTTCTACCCTGAGGCTGTTAGACTCATGAATGAATAAATAAAAATAAAATAAAAATAAACACTGCAAAATATCACATCATGCTGATGCTGATCTGTTTTCTTGTTGCTGTGTTCATCTGTGACCATCTGCTCATACAGACTCATGTTCGTGCTGCTGTTTATAATGATCTAAAAAAGCTAAGTCTGGTCCTCTGGACATTCAAAAAACAAAAAAAACAAAACAAAGCAAAAAATTGTAGAAACGTTTCGTCTTTCGTCCGAAAGACTTCCTCAGTCTGAGGTGCTGGGTTCAGCTCAGTCTTATAAATAGCACCCTCTCACAGTGTTACACAACCAGTTGGCTGATGACAGCCTGAAACCAGCTGCTCACATGATCAAGGAGGACCATCAGCCTAACAATGGATCGTTAGCACCCTGATGGTTGTTTGCTATTCACAGAGGGCTGAGTGATACCAGCAATCACAGCATTGTAGGAGGGGGACAGTTGAACTCGGAGGCCTCCACCCCTGTTTAATGATGGGCGGTTTCTTTTCACAAAGATGGCCTCCTTTACTCCTCTCTCAAACCATCGTTCCTCTCTATCAAGGATGTGAACATCTTCATCCCTGAAAGAGTGACCGCTGGCCTGGAGATGAGTGTAGACTGCAGAGTCCTGACCTGATGATGTTGATCTTCTGTGCTGGGCCATCCTTTTGGCCAGTGGCTGTTTAGTTTCCCCGATATAAGACTGATCACAGCCCTCCTGACACTGAACAGCATACACAATGTTACTCTGTTTTTGCCGGGGGACTGGATCTTTGGGATGAACCAGTTTTTGCCGTAATGTATTTTGAGGTTTAAAAGCCACTGGGACGTTGTGTTTAGAAAATAAACGTCTCAATGTCTCTGAAACCCCTGCAACATATGGAATGGCCACTGGTCTGGGTCTGGGTTCCTTCTTTTCACCTGATGGCTGGCTGGAGTCCTTTTTGGGTTTCTTCTCTGCTTTCAGGAAGAAGATCCAGTCCCCCGGCAAAAACAGAGTAACATTGTGTATGCTGTTCAGTGTCAGGAGGGCTGTGATCAGTCTTATATCGGGGAAACTAAACAGCCACTGGCCAAAAGGATGGCCCAGCACAGAAGATCAACATCATCAGGTCAGGACTCTGCAGTCTACACTCATCTCCAGGCCAGCGGTCACTCTTTCAGGGATGAAGATGTTCACATCCTTGATAGAGAGGAACGATGGTTTGAGAGAGGAGTAAAGGAGGCCATCTTTGTGAAAAGAAACCGCCCATCATTAAACAGGGGTGGAGGCCTCCGAGTTCAACTGTCCCCCTCCTACAATGCTGTGATTGCTGGTATCACTCAGCCCTCTGTGAATAGCAAACAACCATCAGGGTGCTAACGATCCATTGTTAGGCTGATGGTCCTCCTTGATCATGTGAGCAGCTGGTTTCAGGCTGTCATCAGCCAACTGGTTGTGTAACACTGTGAGAGGGTGCTATTTATAAGACTGAGCTGAACCCAGCACCTCAGACTGAGGAAGTCTTTCGGACGAAAGACGAAACGTTTCTACAATTTTTTGCTTTGTTTTGTTTTTTTGTTTTTTGAATGTCCAGAGGACCAGACTTAGCTTTTTTAGATTTTTCTACCTGGATTATTGAGCATGCATCAGGGTGTTTATAATGATGTTTTTCCACTATATTAGGGCTTAGTGTATTACTAGTTGATGTTTTTCTTAGTTAATTCTAGATGTTATTACTGTTTTTCTCTTGCATTTGTTGTTGGATGTAACTGGGACCCCGTGTACATAATCTCGTTTTCATCACATGTACCACATGCGGTGCAAATGACAATAAAGACTCTCTGACTCTGACTCTGATTTTAAATAAACAGCACTCTACAATAAATAAACTATACTAACAATAATAAAAATCTTAATAAATACAATAACAGTCAGAACAATAAGCAGCAACAGACTGTTTACAATCTAACTAATCAAGTTTTTGTTCAGTAGCAGCAGTGTGGCTGTATTTGTCCTCATTACTGTACTCACAACTTCTTCTTGGTGGGACAGGTGGGACTGTGGGAACAGTTCAGAGTTCAGTTCAGTCATCACTTAGCTGCAGGTGGATTTACCTCTGTCACAGACTGGAAATAAAAAACAAAAGAGATTAAAAAAAAACAAGTTAATAAGATTATGATTTAAAAAAAAAGATTATTTAGATAATAATAAAACAATACCTCTTGAACAATTGAATCTCTCACTCTTCATCATGGCAGGCAGGGCTTTAATCTGGTCCAGGGCTTGTTGTTGACAACATCAGTTAGTTTTTTCATAAAGAGCTGAACTTTTTGAAGTGTTGACGTGATGAATGTCTCATAGTGACGCTCAGTAACTTTAAAACCTGCGCATATAACAACGTTCAGACAGATTCAGAGATTTAAAAACTCACAGCTTGTGTTATTGCTCTGGACCGCTCTGATTACCTGATGAAGGAGTTTTAATGCAGCTGTTGTTCACGTTCGGATGAAGTTTTAATACAGCTGCTGTTCACGTTCAGATGACAGTTTCCAGCGCGTTCACGTGACGTGTTGCTGCTGCGTCACGCACTCAGCTGCTGCAGTCTTCATGAAGTCCACACAAGCTGCGCGTGCGCTCATCTTTTGAAGAAAGCTATAACGTTCAAAAACAGGAGACCGCACGAGATGCTAACGGCTAAATGCTGCGCGTGCCACGCGAAAATAGGTCCGTGCTGAAACGCGCCCAGGAAATTTTGTTCCGCGGTGCATATATTCCCCTGTTAAGAACGTTTAATGAGTGAAAAAATAACCGAAACGGTACGCAGGTGGACCGAACCGAACGTGGTGTACCGGAACGGTTCGGTAAACCCATTACAACCGTTACATGCCTAATATATATATATATATATATATATATATATATATATATATATATATATATATATATATATATATATATATATATATATATATATATATATATATACATATATATATACATACAGTATAAGGTAGCCGAAAAGGTAGAACAGGCTTAAGTTAGCAGAAGAAAGCAGAATGAACGTGTTTGCCCAATTGGGATTAAAGAAAAAAAAATGAGCACAAAGATTTTATATGAAAAAAGCTGAAATTAGCTAAATAACAGCTGAAAAATAGCTTAACATAGAAGAAGCTTAAATTACTAGAAAGAAGAGCACATTTGTGCTGAACTGTTCTGAAAAAAGTTTAAATGAGTGCAAAAAAAGTGGAATTAGCCAAAAAAGCTAAAACTAGCATAAAACAGCTAAATAGTAGCTAAAATAGCCACAAAAAAAGGTGAAACAGAAATAAAATGAAAGGAACACAAGCTGAAATTACTAGAAACAAGCCAAATGAAGCATAAAAATGTTGTAGTTAGCAGAAATAATCTAAAACTGTTGAAAGTAGCTGAACCTAACTGAAAAAGTTTAAATATGCACAAGGAAGCTGAAAGAAGCTGAACCAGAACAAAACGTGAAAGGAGCAGTAAAAGATTGTAAACAGATCTAAAGATATGAAGGATGTAAAATGAACTCAATTCATTTTTAATGAGAAAAAATGGCAGAAAAGGCTAAATATTTCAAAAAGCTAAAGTTGCACCAACACCAAAAGTCATAGCAGGATTGTCCTGAAAGAGCTGAATGTTTTGATTTATGATTTGTTGAAATAGCTCGAAAACTGCAGGACGGAAAGCTGCCGAAAAAGGTATGGAAGAAAAATGTATCACATAGAGTGAACACTTCATAAACATTCACACTATTAAAGAAGTGTGCCTTTTTGTAAAGAAAATTAAAAAAAATTCATTTAAAACAAACGTGTCCTAAACTGAGGAAGAGGCCATTTGAGCAATTATAAATGAACTGGTTAGCATATTCTAGCCCACTTTATCAGACATCTTCAGTATTGTCCACTGGGAGTTAACTTTTAGACTGTTTACTGGCTCAAAGGCCAGGCATGCATCTGAGGCCACATAGGCAAGATAATACATCCCAGGCTACAAAAGCAGGCAAATCACTGTGCACTAAGACCGGGCACACAATAGACAACAATGCCTTGCATAAACACTATTTAGAACTATTCACATGGCATTGAAGAGATGGGCGTCGACTCACTATTGCTGCAAAGCCGGCGCATTGTGCGGAGGTGAAAAGAAGTCTAATGAACAGGAAGCCTTATTTGAGGGAGCTGACAGTAACCATACAACAGCCGCATTGTGCGCTTGCCACCAACCCTGTGGGTCTCTACATTAGGAGGAATGATGAGAAAGTAACCCCAAAAAAGACACAGTGGGCCCTTGGACCCACGTAAATGCAAGCAGACAATAATTGGGAGGGAGACACAAGCTGTCCCCACCTTTACCCAGAGCTGCACGTTTACATGCACAGAACATCAACCGCTCTCATGGCCGAGGATAAAAGCCCCCCCGGCCAGATGGAACTTTGAAGTACATTTGGACTAGTTTACCACGGAAGACTGCAATTTTACTGCAGAAGCTGTTAAAATATGTGTCATACATTTGAAATTAAATCTAAGGGGCAAAGTTGGAAACTCCAGAGTTTGCTTCACAAGAGCTTCACACACACACACTCCCACAGATTCACACTATGCCCCCCTGCCTCAAGCTTCATCAATCTTCGACAAAGCCATGACATCACCAATAAGCATAGCCTTTTATAGCTCTAAGCAATAAGCCTTATTTACTGATGAGATAAGCCCGCAGCTATTGTCTGCTGACCACTTTGCCGCTTTTCTCTCGCAGTTGAAGAATCAAACGGCACTTTTGAAAGGTGGCAGAGCATGTCCAGGATTTAAGGCTGAAGCATGCAAAGGGCTTTCCTATTTGGTCTTTGAAAAGACCACATTAGCCAGTTTAGTTCAAAGGAGCAAGCAGAGGTAAAATTTTAAAGAAATACTTTGCTGAAAGCTTCTAAGCAACTTTTTAAGGAAAATCATTGTTGATGGGCATGAAATCTTTGAGCAATTCTGTATGAGCAACGTTGCTCACATTCTGCAGCCTGGATGATTTACAAAATATAATCATCCGCCACACGCCCGACCTATAATTACTGTTTGTATCAGTATTACTCAGCCTGTACATGGAGCCTAACCAGGTTGGTTTGTAAACTGCTGAGGCACCACCATTCAGTCACTGTGCCTGGTTCAACCTCATGTGTGAACTGGAATCAACTTTTTTGCAGATGATATTTACACGGGATGTTGCAGAGGCGGTGTTGATTTAAGTCAAACAGAAAGTTGGAGACTGACACAGGTTGTTCTTGTTTTCTCCACTTTTCCAAAAAAAAGTCCTGTCAGGAAAAGTAGATTTAACTAGCTCGTTGTGACAAAACAGACGGTGTAACATCAACACATTTCAAATTCAGAGCCTATTTTTAACGAGATAAAAAGCAATTTTCTAACACACTGCATCCAGTGTCGCGGCATATGTCTTAAAATGTGCCATTTGTTGTTTGTTTTGCTTGGTTCTACACAGAGTCCCATCAGGTGTTGGGAACTTGTCAGATATTCAGTTTGTAGTTACTTTAGAAAGGCTGAGAGTCTCTGGGGGATTGCACAAGCCCCCCCACCACCACCACCATTCTTCCCATCTCCCACCCCATGTCACCAGCCAGGAACAAAGCCGCCATAGTCAATTCTCCTAATTTCACTGCAGCCTGTCGAAATCCCGTACTCCCTTCTCTCGTTCTCTTCGACGAGCACGTTACGTCGGGATCAGTCAGGTCTGAGTCGCCAACAACAACAACAAAAAACAAACTCCGAGGCTCTCGCGTCGTCGTCTTTCAGCGTCTGGGTTTGACACTCCCCAGCTCGCTGCCATTCAGACGCCTTCGTCGCGCAATTTGTTTCCATTTCTCAAACAGTGGCATCCATCACAAAGGAAAGCGCTGGCATGACAGAAAGTTTGTGCAACAGCTGTTGTCTCCTAAACTCAAAATGGCCATTCCTGGCTTACTGGAGGGGGCCTCAAGAAAACCACCTTCAATGATTTTTACTTAAAGACATCTATTCTTCCCTCCAATGACAATGGAGCATCTTTAACTGAACGCGGCAGGTATCACCCGCTCAGATCTGCACCAACAGATCACTTCTCAAAGTGTTGATGCTACAGTTTGAATCCATTTTATTCACTGTATTGTGCTGACGCTTATTCTGTTTATTTTTCTTCCTTTGGGATTAAACTTCATTGTGTGGACAGCCAAGTTTCTCCCACTTTTTGTTTAGTCAAGCAATATCAGCATTATGTTGACAGCCTATTTGCTTGCCTATTCAGATATGTTTTAAAACGGAGCTATTATTAGCGAGGTAGCCGCCTAATAATGCTTATTGTGCAAACTTTGTTGCCACCATTCTTGCGCTGGCTGTTATCGAGAGAAGAGCAGAGAGGACGTGTGCGCGCTCTGATTTAGATAGGAGTATTCCTATAGTGGCAGCTGCCGTGCGGTGAAGTCCCCGATAGGGTTTCAAAAGGCTGTCAATGCTGTGTCAGGTGCATTAAAACCTCCGAGAGCCATGATGCTCCAGCTGCCGTGTGCCTGCGTCTCCCCCCGGCCCTGGCCGCCAGCCTGACACCCGACACAAAGTAATCACAGATCACAGCGTTTAATCACTGAAACAAGCACTCCAGAGGACCCCACTGTCAATATCCCACTCTCTCATTATCTGTTTGGATTGCACATCCACACTGTCAGATAAACAGAGTGGAAAATTAAGATTAAAAATATGGTAATTTCATTTCAGGCAGCAGGCTCCTCTCACTGCCCCATTGTGCTATTGATTACCACTGAATTCAATTTTTCTTTTCAATGTAAACTTTAATCTATTCGCAAGCCAACAATCCAGCTCCCAAGGGGGCATTTGGAAGTAAGTAACCATTTAATATGACTCTGGCTGAAGATTCATTGGCTTTAATGGATTGTGTAAATCACTCAGCTTTTTAAAAGAGGCAATGTCCCACAGTTCACGTCCCAAATTTGGGGGCCTGGTTAAATACGTTCTTTTAAACCAAGCTAAGTGTTTATTACTGACAAGCATCTCCTAATGTGTAATCACCGGCTCTGCTCTTGTCTGTTTGAAGCCAAATTAAATGGTTCTTTTCTAATGGGGCAAGCAGTGAAAACGTTAAAATAATAGAGCGGAGAGCTGCAGCATTCCACTTGACTCACAATAAACCACCAGCTTGTTTTCTAAAACCACTCGCCAATTTGTAGCATCATGTTCAAGACTAGTTGTGACCACTGACCTGAGTCACACGCATCATTCAGACAAGTGAATATAGCAGGAGTCAGTTTAAACACAGGGCAACGTGAAAACAAGAGTGAAACAATCAAGATGTTTATTATGCGAAACTAGAATTTAACCTGCTTTAACTTATAAGTCAGTGCTTCTTTTTAATATTCAAGACAAAAAAATCACAAAGCGCTAACTACACAAAACACTGCTGTCAGTTTGTGTTATTGGTCTTTTAACTTTATCCATTTCACAAGGAACAAAAAGGTTTCACAATCTGAAACTAACAACAGGGAAGGTTGAGATTGCTAAAACCTTGAACTTCATGCACTCGGCTCCATTTTCTCTAGATTTTTTTTAAAGAAGTTCTCTGTAGAGATCATGAGCAGTTATTATCTTGTCTGTGGTAGCTTTGTGAACAACATACAGTACCGTATTTTCCGCTCTATAGGTCGCACTGCTCGATAAATCGCATTGTCCAATTATTGGCAATAAATTGGAAAAATCCATACACAGGTTGCACCTCTCTAGTGCTGTGCGATATGACGATATATATCGTGGGGACGATAGAAACGTGTCTATCGTGCTACTTTCCTTCTATCGTCTCTATCGTGATAAATAAGAATAAAAAAACAACTGTCGCAAAGAAGCTTCGTATTGTGGTTTTGCGAGATGACGGCGTTGCTTCATGTTTAACGCACGCGCCGGTTTGCGACACATGCTTTACGTTGTTCAACTCGAGACGCAGCAAGTACACCTCGCTGCAGCCTGCAGCACAGACCGCTGTCAAGAGGGGGAAGCTCACCTTGTTAGCTTCCATTATTTCACTCCGCTGAAACTCGGAGACAAAATGGGTCCAGAGGACACGAACCCAGAGTCCAACCGAGTCCAAACTCAGGTCCAGTTAACCAATACAAAACAGACCAGACACAACAGAACCGGAATCAAACGCAACAATTTCTCTTTTCTGTTTCATGTCTTGTTTGCCTTGAACTATTTTATGCTTATGTTTATTATACTGTATGTTTCAGTGTTTTAGTGTTTAAATGGTTACTGTTGCACAGAGGGACTGAGAGAAACGCAATTTCAATCCTGTGTATGTCCTGTACATATTGCAGTTCTTACAATAAAGTTGACTTTGACTTTGACTTGACTTGACTTGTTTACTCCCAACTTCCAGAGCGGATTTCTTCTTCGTGGGTTTTATTAGCAGCCGTTGTTTTACCGCCACCTGCAGGAAAAATTTGGACCAAAGTAGAAACTCAAATTTTACTTGATTTTATCACTTGTTTTATTTGATTTTTGCTTTTGTTGCACTTTGTAGCACTTTGAGAGTTTTATTAATGAAAAGTGCGTTATAAATTAAATTCATTATTATTATTAACTCCTTTTCTACTTTGGTCCAAATTTTTCCTGTACACACACACACATATATGTGTGATATACCCTATATATATATCGTGATATATATAGTTATCGTGATATAAAAAAGTCCATATCGTGATATATGATTTTTTCCATATCGCCCAGCACTACACCTCTCTATAAGTCGCACCTACGTCACCGCTGACGTAACGTATCACCGCTGATAACCCGGAAATGTGGTCCGAGTGTTTTGCTCTGCTGCAAATGTCTGCCACAGGAGCGCATAGCAAGGCTTTAAGAAGATTAACACTTAAAAACACTTATTTGTTTGCTAAAAAATATAGCAAATATGTGTCTGAGCTGAACTTTTCCTTAAAAAATGAACGTAATTGTGAAATAAACTGGATTTAAAATTTTGTTTCGCTATGTCAGCAGCTCCATCAGATGGTGGGATGATGGGTTTTTATTCTCAATACACAAACAACAGGTAACGGCTTCCAGGTACGTCTGAAGCCGTAAACATACTCTTTAGCGCCCATAGCGGCTGAAACTGGTACTGCCTGTGCCCCTAGCGGCTGAAACTGGTACTGCCTGTGCCCCTAGCGGCCGAAACTGGTACTGCCTGCGGCCTGAAACTGGTACTGCCTGTGCCCCTAGCGGCCGAAACTGGTACTGCCTGCGCGCCTAGCGGCCGAAACTGGTACTGTCTGTGCCCCTAGTGGTCAAAGGTGGTACTGCACCATTTTTGGCCAAAATGAAAAATTGTCATATCTGAGCCAAAAATGGGTCTAAAAACATGGGAAAAAATCCATAAACATGTCGCACCTCTCTATAAGTCGCAGGGCATGCAAATTAGGCAAAAGGTGCGACTCATAGAGCGGAAAATTTGGTAAGTTTGGAGAAATAGAGTTAAATCCTGAATACAGGTGCATCTCAAAACATTAGACTGTCATCAAGTTCATTCATTTCTGAAAGTTAAACTCAAATATTATAAAAATTCATTGCACACATAGTGACATCGGAAGTGTCTTACCTGGCTGAGATAAAGAACTGGAATGTTGTTCAGTGGTCCATGCCCTCCTTTCAGATAAAAGTAAATTTTCATGTCATTTGGAAATCAAGGTCCCAGAGTCCGGAGAAAGAGAGGAGAGGCACATCCATGTTGTTTGAAGTCCAGAGTTAAGTTTTCACAGTCAGTGATGGTTTGGGGTCATGTCTTCTGCTGGTGTTGGCCCAGTGTGTTTCTGAAGTCCTCAGTCAATGCAGCATCTACCAGGACATTTTAGAGACTTCATGCTTCCTTCTGCTGATGAGCTTAATAGAGATGCTGGTTTCATTTTCCAGCAGGGCTAGGCTCCTGCCCACACAGACAAAGGAACCAAAAGCTGGATGTGGAATATTCTAATCTTCTGAGATAATGATTTTTTTTTAATTATTACCGGTATTATGTGTAAGCCATAATTATCAACATTATAAGAAATAAAGGCTTCAAATATTTCACTCTGTAATGAATCTAAGTGTTTCACGTTCTGAAATGATTGTTGGATGATTGAGTTATCCTATCATCAACTCATTCATCAAATAAGCCACACAGAGAAATGCGAGAAGATCTTTTCAATCCAGGTTTAATACTTGCAAGGGGGTGCAGCAATGAAAACAGGCATACAGTATGTTATATGAAACCCTGATCACAAGGTCTGCCCATGGACAACGAGTTAGTAAAAGCTTAAATATCTGTTATCAATGGAGGCGAGGTCAAGACAACCTCTGCCTCACAGCTCATAGATGTTAAAGGCGTCAGAAATGATCAGTTATCAGTTATCAGACTCCTCTCTGAGTAGACAAAGAGGCTCTCTTGACTTCACATGCATGGCTTTATATTAATTTAACATTAGTAAGTGAAAACATCCATGACCTTTACATAAATTCCCCCATCAGATTGACTTTTTAATTTTTCGCGATATTCTAATTTTTAGATGCACCTGTTGATTGGTGGCAAAAGTACCTCATAGAAAGAAAGAAAAAAAAAACGAATTTCTCATTTTTTTTTACATTTCATATAGAAATGCATGTGACCACCTGCACATGTTAACTTATTGTGTCAATGTTTGGGGTACAGTGTGTAAAACCATAACAAAGCCTGTTTTTATTTTGCAAAAAAGAGCTGTAAGAATTATAACGAGAAAGAGTTATTGTCACCCTTCTAACGTTCTGTTTTGTCAATTGAAATTACTTAAGTTTTATGATTTGGTGGATTATAATATTTTTCTACTTATGTTTAAAGCTCAGAATCACTTGCTACCATCAAACATTCAAGCATATTTTGTAAAAAGGAAGAGTAGTTATGATTTGAAGGGAATAGATATTTTTGTTAAACCTAAGTATAGGACCAGTTTAAAGGGTCGGTCTACTACAATTCTGGGAATTGGTCTGTGGAATGGTTTGGAGGATGATGTAAAGCTAGTAAAGTCAATGTTAATATACAAGAAAAAGATCAAAACTATTTTGTTGGAAAGATTTAAATAACTGATTTATGTTTACTATGTCTACTATGTAAACATGAAATTTTGATGAGCTAAGCATTTGCTGTATTATATGAATGATTATTGTTTGAATTGATAGTTAGAACTGATTTTGTCTAAGAGGGAGCAGATATGATAAGAAAAATGTTTCTTCTTCTGCTTCCCTTCATTTTATGTTTTTTTTTATTTTATTTTGAAAATGTGTTTGTGTTTTTTTAAATGGAAATGAAAATGAAATGAATAAATAAACGAAACGAAACGAAACATGTTAAAATTTTTCTAAATCACATGCAACTCATCTCATTGCCTCATTCATGAACCGTTCGTACGCACAGATTTGTGCTTAAACTGTGCTTACGAGTGATTTAGGATCATTTGTGGCATCCAACAATATTTTCGTATCCTAGGATTTTTTTCAGATACGAACAAAATCTACGTGTGGTCCGGACCTGTCGTATATTTTACGAACAGTAGTCTGCTGGCCTTTTCTCCACTAATAACCTCATATTTCGTTATTTAGAGAATATTTAGAGCATAAAAACAATTAAATGCAACGACACATATTGGTTAAATTAAAATGAAGCGGCTTCAAACCCCCCCCCCGCACCCCCGCCCCTCGTCCACCACCGCGCCACCTGCGCGTGGGCGCCCGTGCCCCGGGGTTAATAAAAATCACGCACCACCACGCCATGCGCCACCCTCGGCGCGACCACCTCCAGCCGTGCCACGCTCAGCGCGACCACCTCCAGCCGTGCCACGCTCAGCGCGACCACCTCCAGCCGTGCCACGCTCAGCGCGACCACCTCCAGCCGTGCCACGCTCAGCGCGACCACCTCCAGCCGTGCCACGCTCAGCGCGACCACCTCCAGCCGTGCCACGCTCAGCGCGACCACCTCCAGCCGTGCCACGCTCAGCGCGACCACCTCCAGCCGTGCCACGCTCAGCGCGACCACCTCCAGCCGTGCCACGCTCAGCGCGACCACCTCCAGCCGTGCCACGCTCAGCGCGACCACCTCCAGCCGTGCCACGCTCAGCGCGACCACCTCCAGCCGTGCCACGCTCAGCGCGACCACCTCCAGCCGTGCCACGCTCAGCGCGACCACCTCCAGCCGTGCCACGCTCAGCGCGACCACCTCCAGCCGTGCCACGCTCAGCGCGACCACCTCCAGCCGTGCCACGCTCAGCGCGACCACCTCCAGCCGTGCCACGCTCAGCGCGACCACCTCCAGCCGTGCCACGCTCAGCGCGACCACCTCCAACCCGTGCATCGCTCAGCGCGACCACCTCCAACCCGTGCCACTCACGGCGCGAGCACCTCCTCCTGCTGTCATGTCGGCACAACATTCCTTGACCACCTCCTGACCACCTGCTGTCCGTGCTGCGGCGAGACGTTTTTCTGAAGCCATTTTCAGATCAAACCATTTATTCTTGATGTCTGATACAGTATGACCCACGGGAGAACATGCACCATATTAATATGAAGTGAACTGTAGTTTCGAGACACTTTAAACAACATGTCCTCATCCCTACTCGTCATATATAAAATGCTTCTGTTCAAGAACACATCCGACACTTGCGGGGGGGGAGCGGGAGCGGGGGGGGTAGCAGTGCGCGACCACCTCCAGCCGTTCTGAGCAGAACTCAGAGCGTAAAGTTCTTCTTTTTACTTCTTGAGTTTGAATGAATGGACACTTCCTGCTGTCAGAGGCAGGAAACTAGATCCTTATATGGTGTTTTGAGGGGTGGAATTTATGTAAATGACATTTCCGCGGGCACGCGCAGCTGATTAGAACAGGTGGGATTCATCATGTTTACGCAGCCATTTACACACGTTTCCTCATCATAGAAGAGTTTGTTGGATCTGACGTGGCATGTTCTTACGAACGCTTCGTAAGAACAAAAGTAGGAGAAACGTAGGATTAGAATACGAACAGTTTCATGAATGAGGGCCATTGTTATTTATATAATACGTTCTCAAATGCAAGTACTTAACGCAATACCAAAGTATAAAAACAAACAAATGTTAAAGTAAAAAAAAAAAAACGTTAAAAAACTGTAATTAAACTTTAATCAATAAAACTTAATGTTACATGAACATAACATGTCTACTTTTATGGACAGAAATCTTCTTCTTCTTTCAGCTTTTCCCTCTTCAGGGGTCGCCACAGCATCTCCATCTCACTCTGTCCTCTGAATCCTCTGTCCTCACTCCAACTACCTCCATGTCCTCTCTAACTGCATCCACACATATCTTCTCTTTGGCCTTCATCTTTGTCTTTCTAACATCCTTCTACCAATATACCCACTGTCCCTCCTCTGGACATGTCCAAGCCATCTCAGTCTGGCCTCTCTAACTTTATCTCCCAGTTGTTCAACCTGTGCTGTACCTCTGATTATCACATTACTGATCTTATCCATCCTTGTCATGCCTAAGAAGAACCTCATCATCTTCATTTCTGCTACTTCCAGTTCTTTATCCTGTCTTTTTGTCAATGTCTCTGTCTCCAGACCATACAACATAGCTGGTCTCACCACTGCCTTGTAAACTTTTCCTTTGACCTTTGCTGACACCCCTTTGTCACAAATCACTCCTGAAACTTTTCTCCATCCACTCCATCCTCACCTCTTTACCACACTCCCCTTTTTCCTGGACTGTGGACCCCAAGTACTTGAAGTCCTGCACCTTAGTGACCACTGCTCCTTGTAGCATCACTGTTCCACAAGCCTCCCTCTCATACAAACATAATTTCTCAGTGAAGTCAGTGCGCAGAAGTAGTCCAGTTAGGTGCCTTCATGATTCCATCCCTGCTATTTTCAGATGATGTGGTCTTTTTTGTGTCATCATGCCACAATCTTTAGCTCTCACTAGAGCATATTACAGTTGAGTGGGAAACAGCAGGTATGAGGATCAGCACCTCCAAACCCTACATTATGGTCCTCAGTTGGAAAAGCGTAGACTGCCCTCTTCAGGTTTGGAATGAGGTGCTGCGTCACGTGGATGGGTTTTATTTACAAACCGATGAATTGGTGCATTTTCAGTACTGTGTGTGGTCCGTTGTGGTGAAGAGGGAGCTAAGCTACTAGTAGCTCTCAGTTTACTGGACAGTCTACGTTCCTACCCTCATCTATGGCCACAAACTTTGGGTAGTCATTGAAAGAATGAGATCACGGATACAGGGGGTTCAAATGAGTTTTATCTGCAGCGTAGCTGGGCTGTCCCTGAGATAGGGTGAGGAGTTCAGTTTTCCGGGAGAGACTCTGAGTAGAACTGCTGCTCCTCCACATGGAGAGGAGCCAGTTGAGGCGGTTTGAGCATCCAGTAAGGATGCTCCTGGACACCTCCCTAGAAAGGTTTTATGGGTATGTCCAACTGAGAGGAGACCCTGAGGAAGACCCAGGATATGCTGGAGAGACTATAGTCTCTGCACCATGAACGTGACTTTAATCAGTTTGCATCAACTCACCATTAGCCGACTGTGTCTCCATTCCATTGTCCTGCTTGCTTTTTGGACCTGCCTCAGTCATGGTTCAAAGCGAGCCAAGCCGAGCAAAAGATCAGACGTCAGCAAACTGCAGCCTTTAATTGGCCCATGGATTGATGTGACTGGATGAATCAAGGCTGTACTTGCAAACTCCCAGTGTTGGCAACTTAGCAACTTTAACAAGATTTCAGACCCCTCTAGTATCTTTTTTTTTTTGGACTAGCGACAAATCCAGCTATGTTTTCCAATGTGTTTGGAGACGTTTGGAGATTTTTAGAGGCTATGCAGTGGTGTAGTCTACATTTTTGTAGTGGGTATACTTTGCTTAGAAACCAATGTAAACTGGTTAGTACAATGTACATTGTCTATTTATTTGGAATTTTAAGCATATTGAACATTTCCAAATTTCTCTGATGCTTACATTTGAATAAATGTACAAACAAACTTTGTACAACAGTTGGCTTTGTATTAAAACATGTTATAGAATTTTTAAAACAGTATGAAAGCAAAACATGTTCAAGTATTAAGTAGTTCGCTGGATAAGCAAATGTAATAAACAAGTGATGTATACAGATAGATTGTTATGAAAGTGTTTAACTGCCGTTTAACGTATTAATGACATGTGCCTAATGGTATGCCATGTATCATTGGGCACTTTTATGTGGGTATACTGTAATTCTTAAGCTTTTCTAGTGGGTATACTCCGAATGCCCGTGTATTGCGTAGACTACACCACTGCCTGCATGTAACAACACAAAATTCAGCAATCACTGTCCTCAGTGAGCAACGGGTGGCTGCCATAAGCTCCACCCCTGCCCAAAACTTCAACAGACAATTTTGCCCAAAGAGTGAGGGACACACTGACAAAAGAGACCTAAGAATAACCAAATATAAATGAGGTGATCAGAATTGTACTTAACGGAGAAGCAGATGTCTCTTGACTGGCCTGGGAACACCTTGCAACCCACCCAAAAAGGCTGGAAGAGGTGGCTGTGGAAAGAGATGTCTTGGCCTCCCTACTCAAGCTGCTGCCTCTGCGACCCAAGTCCAACGCAAGTGGCAGATAATGGCTGGATGAATTGGACGTGATAGTACCGTACTTTTCGGCGTTCAACACGCTTCTGTGTATAACCCGCTTTGTCCAATTATTGTCAATAAATTGGAAAAATCCATAAATAACACGCTTCGCCCTATAAGACACATCTATTATGCGTCACCGCTACGCGACGCGTCAGCACCTCATTTGCCCTGCTGAAAATGGCGGCCACAGAAGCGAGCCAGCACGAAGGACTTTACAAGATTAACACGGTAAAAACAATTATTTCTTTGCTGAGGAAAAAATATATTTCTTAGCTGACATTATAGCACAAGGGTTCCTGAGCTTAACCGTTCCTTAATCAATTCACGAAATGGTCAAATCTGCTAGATTTAAATTGTTTCGGTTTGACTTTTTCCAAAACAGTCCTGTGCGCTACGAAAATGAATTATAAATAAATCGAATTTTATCTCAAATGTCTTATACAGGGCAACAGTTTGTACATTAAACCCCATATAATTACAATCTGTAAGCCTAAAAAATATCCGTCGAGTGGTTTAAGAGCTGTTTATCTAAACAATAGGTATCTGTTCGCGGAGCTAACTGCTAACAGCTAAAAGAGCGATTTTTTTTATAGCTCTAAACATCTTCTGCAGCTAACAGTGTGTAAATGACCACCAAATACACCCAACCCCCGATTTACGAATGACTTCAGGACCTAAGAACGGTTCGCAGGTCGATCTGTTCGCAGGTCAGTCCTTCCGTACACTCGTCACTCGGGGATGTCCTGTATTATTTTTATTTTTTTTGTGGTACCAACTTCGCCTATCCTAACACACCTAACACAGTGTAATTAATTAATACAGTACAGTAATAAAAATATAAATTAAATAAAAATATAATTTCTTACTTTGAGGTGGTCGCCGCTGCTGCGTCCCATGTTAGCTCCCGTGTTAGCTTCTGGAGCTAGCCAGGCCGGAGGTGTTCGCGCGGCGGCCTGGCACGATCGGCGATAAATCCGCGGCTGTCTGAGACATCCACAAAGTTCACAGAGACGTTTCCAGCTAGTAATTAATCCATATGAGGCGATCCTGATCGCCAGTCTTCAAAGGCCGGCTCCCGGCAAGGCAGCTAACCTAAAATGGCGTCCGGTGTTCTACATTAACTTGTGACCGTCTGAACTGGAGACCTTCAAAGGCCCCCGTGACTGAACCTAAAATGGCGTCCGGTGTTCTACATAAACTTGTGACCGTCTAAACTGAAGACCTTCGTCTTGCTGCGCAAGATTGCGCAATCATGACAAAAATGATCAGAAATGATCATTTTTATCATAATTATTATTTATAAAGCCTTTAAAACAACCACAGCTGCAACAAAGTGATGTACACATGAAATTAAGAACATTTAAACACAAAATTTTTTTTTTTTTTTTTTTAATACAGTAATTTCATATTTTTATTAAATATGATACGTTCGTAGGTCCGGGCGGCCGTAGGTCGATGGAGTCGTAGGTAGGGGGTCACCTGTAATTACGCTCTGTAAGTTTCAAGAAAATCCGCAGTGTGGTTTATGAGTTATCCTGCTAAAAAAAACAGCTAACGTCACAGCTAATAGTAGCTACCTCCAGAGCAGGAGGCCGGGCAGCGACAGAGCAGTCCGAGCAGGAGGCTTTTTTCGGACACATGAGCTAGAAACTGTCGGTGTACTCCTCTGGAAGTGTCCCCCTAGCGGACAAAAGTGGTACTGCACCATTTCTTTTTGGCCAAAATGAAAAACGGCGATATCAGAGCCAAAAATGGGTCTAAAAATATGGGGAAAAATCCATAAATAACACGCTTCGGCCTATAATCCGCAGGACATTCAAATTAGTAAAAGAACTGCGTGTTATACCCAGAAAAGTACGGTATGTGATTTCCTCATGTAAATCTCATATAGCTTTTCTGCAAGAAGTATGAGTTTGGCCATAACCTTATGTATTTTTGTGCTGCTTAAAAAAATAATTTAATCCCAAAAACAAAATCACAGTGGTTATGCAAAATTTATTGTATAAGCTTTGCATTGCTTTCAGTTTGTCATTACACTGTATTTACATAAAATTCTGAGTGTTTGCAAGTTAAATTTCTTCGGCAGCAGCTAACTGTAACATTTCCAGTGCAACCTGGGGTACTTTCTTAGGAATGTCATTCCTATTTCAGTCAGAATAACTGTGTAATTTCAAAATGACAGCAATGTCAAGGCCATCCATCCATTATCTTTACCCACGTCTTCTTTTTGGGTAATGGGTTTCAGTTCTGGTGCCCATATCCAGCAGTCACTGTGTGAGAGATGAGAGACAATGTCAAGGTTAAAAAACAATTAGCATGAGCTGTCATGAAATGTTCCAGACTGAAGTTGTTTTAAGGTGGCTGCAAATCCACTTTGTCCTGACTCCACCCAGACCAGCCATTAGGTCAACAGTCTGCTATTTTTTATACTTAAGTCTTTCAAAGTGCTATCTGCAGCAGATAAGATATTGATTGTCCATAACTCTTCCGCTGAATACTTTGAAAAATTGAACTATGCTGTTAATCGCTGTCATTGCCAAACGTTCCTGTTCTGTGCAGACAAGCGTTGAAGTAGACATAAAACCACTTGAGTCAAAGTGTAAGGAAATCGTTCAATTAAAAGAGTGTAATTACTACCAATCAATAGTCAGATGAAGGCACAATAATTACTGCAAGCACCTCTGTCTCCCCTCTCAGGGTCATTTTCTTTTTCTAAATAAGACGGTATACATTTAAACAATGTTAGACTAATAGATTTTTTAAGGCACAAACAGTCTGTTAATTAATTAACACTCATTAAGTGATTTGTTATGATTAAAAACATGATCGGATTTAGATAAATTGGTTCATAAATGTTCCAGACCAAAAGCCCTTGAGAATGAAACGCAGAACGTTCTACACCTACAATAACTTCTGAGTCTGAAGCATTCCAGTGTCCATCAAAGAAATTCAAGTGTACTGTATCTGATAAAAGATTTAATCTCAGATGGTCAGCTGGTGGAGCGCTCTCCAAACTGTCAAAGCAACGCTGCAAAGATGACACCGATGTCCTTGGCTCGGCACACATGACATCGCGCACCCTCTTTCTGTTTGCGTAAACCTGAAAGCGGATCAGGGAGGCAGCGTCGGATCACAGAAGGCAAGCGCACGTCCAAATCTTAGCTAAGATCAGTCGAGGTGTGATTTATGATGGATCCAGTCATTTAACATCCACTGAAGCAAGCCAAAGTGGCTTATTTAGCCTAATAAAACCGGTGAAATATAGAGGAGGGATAATTTGAGACAATCACCTGAATTATTAGCAGTTAATTTTGTCTAGCAGTGTGGAGCTTATTTCTTTATTTAACCATGTTAGGGCCTACTAACAATTTCTCTAAAGAAAGTTTGTGGGGGAAAAGACCACAGCTTGAGATGTTCTGTCTAGTCTAGGATTTGCTTTCAGCGTGGACAAAGGAGCCAGAGGCTGATATCAGATTATTAAATGCATTTAAACTTTGACTGACAACTACAGAAACTTGACACAAAACATGTGGATCATCTCAGTATTTAATAAGTGGCGCTAGACAGTTTGGGATGCTCAAGTAATCTGATCTGAAGAGCGCAGCCTACAATAAAGAAAGGACAACGTAAGGGCTTGAACAATGTCACAACCAATCCACCACTGTGCAGGGTAAGACGATACCAAATAATACCACAGTGTGCTGAGTCTTTGAAATCAGTATTTTACTCATTTCACTCCTCTGGCTGGGAAGATACAGTTCTGCTGATAAATTTGTGCGAGGGACAGAGAGAAAATGAAATGATGCCTACTTTTTCTTATTTCACAAAGACCTGTTTGAAGTTGCAATATGGTATCTGCAGTCCCAGACAGATGCACGTAAAATTGAATTGAACAATGAATAGCCAGCTCTTATCTGTTCAGTGTCTGAAGGGGGAATACATCACAAATGAATTTTCACAGGGGAAAAATATGGACATTCTCTATTACAGTAATCCCCATAGAAAGTTTATCCCAAATTGCGATGAAGTTAAACCCAATCGTTCAAAATAGATACAGTGCAAAGAAAGATGCCTTTTCTGAAATCATCACTAAAAGGATCTCAAAATTATAATATGAGAAAAAGATTATGCTGGAAGTTTCTTTGATAATATCAGTGGATGTGAATCTACAAAGGGACCTTTTTTTTATTTAATTAAAGCTAAGCTGTTGCAAGGCTCCAAGTACCGTAGACACTTACAATTTAAATGTTAACATGTTTCTGTGCATTCTCAGAATTGTGAAGATCTTTTGTTGTTACTCGTATTATTTTTATATTATTACTTTTGTACTTTTCACAACATTTGACTGTATTTACAATACTTGTCCATAGCGATTTGTACACTGAAATATATAGAAATACACTAAAATTACCTAAATTCCTTCAAAAATATTCTCCAGCATATTTTCTGTTTTTGTAGATTTGTGTTACATTTATCTAGCAAAGTTAAGTCAGGTCTTCTGGATGGATAAAAAATCAATAAAATAATAATAATAATAATAATAATAATTAAAAATTGTTGAAATGTTTCATATGTTATCCAAAAGATTTGTCGGCCTGAGAAGCTGCACTAAACCAGTGGTGGGAAGTAACTAAGTACAAATACTTTATTACTGTACGTAAGTACATTTTTCATGTATCTGTACTTTACTTAAGTAGAATTAAATGTGGATACTTTTACTTTTACTCAACTACATTTTACTTGAAGTATCTGTACTTTACTACACTACATTTCTATAATGTGTTGAGTTACAAGTTACATTCAAATTGCAGTTGTTTTGATTTGTTTGTTAGTTTGAAAGTAACTGATGTCGAGAGGGGAGTTGGTCCATTGAATCACTGCAAAGTGGACAGGTAACATCAGACCAACCTTCAAGAAGAGCTGGACCAATGATGTATGTTCTAGTCTAGTGTATACGTCATTGAGCTGGGAGATTCCACTGTGGAGAGTCAGCCAAAAGATACACAACACCCATGGCCTTATTGAAATACTATTGAAAGATTATTGAAAGACTACTGACATTTTATTGAAAGACTGTTCAGTACAGCAGGACAGATTCTCTCTCCCAAAAGAACCAGACTGGACTCAAAAACCGTTGAAAACCAACTTCTTCTGAACTTGAACAAGAAATTCTTGCTGCAATATTAAAATGTGTCAGTTCATGGAATGTTAGGAGACAAAAGAGGTGTCTCGACACTTGGGTCTACGTTTATAAAATGGTGTCAGGAAGTTAAATTTTTGTTCACTATCCACCTTATTCCTAGCCCCCATGATGCCTTGCGCGAATTATGTGTACGACTTCCGCCAAAAGTCAGAACCAGCACTTTTAGCAACGCGCTAACCGGTTTTCGTCAGAGGTTTTAGGTCATAAAATATGTGGAACACAAACGATCACAACTCAAATGTGGAGATATTGTTTTACCGCTACCTACAGCTATTGAGGGGTGGGAGGACGACTTGAAGTGGCCGAAAATAACGTACACTAGCATGTTTAGCTACTAGCATACTTAGCTACTTTGTTGACAGTTGCTTCAGATGGCGAAGCGATGAGCAATCTGAAAAGCTCTGAAGCTTATTAGTATCTTCACATTAACAAGGTTGGTCCTGTTATGTTAAGAGAGGTGGGACACTTATTTACCTTAAGGCAAACACAGAGTCCAGTCTAAGCCTTAAAAATCCACATCTCCAGGTCCAGCTAACAATGATGTTGCTTTGGACTTTTGAGCTGCAAGATGTTTATCTGAACACCAACAGAAGCACCTGGAGCTTGACATTTCTTTTGACAAAGACTTTACTGATTCACAAATGAAGCACCTTGAGAACTTTTAATAAAATACAGTAAATGAAAACAAATAATGAAATAGACAGGAAACTATCTTTAAAAACCTGATAATGAAAAAAAGTGACATTTAGATAGAAACAGTAGTTTAATCCAAAATTAACTGATATAGTGCACACAAAAAACTAACCTTGCAACTATTGTACATAACAAATGAATCATTTTAGCAAATACTTTTCTAATGTAATATAGTTAACATTGCATCCTTTAAAAAAACATGTTAAGAGTTGTGTTACGTTTACAGCAAGTACGTACACCAGTACTGTACATGTTTGAGAAAAATGTTTACATTTAATGTCTTCTCACTTCTCACTTGAAATAAGCTGGCATCCTTTGCGTGTGAATGCTGGAATGATTAAATTGACACCACGCTCTTGCAGCAGGTCCCTCACTGTGAAACCACGATCACCCATCACCTGATCTCCAGCACGCAGATAGTCCAGAAACCCAGAGTTCTGTGTTATATACCTGTCACTGCATTTACCACCATAAGCATCTGAAATAAACATGATTATTCCAGAGGGAGAAACAGCCAGTAAATATTTCACAGTGTTATTTGCATAGTAGTGACTGTATGATTCACTTCTGGAGTCCCAAGTTTTTAGCTTTCTGAAAAAAATGTTGCTTTAATTGTTTCACGGGGCAACCATAGAATAAGGTCGTTGGTTTGTTCTGACATTATGTCAATCCACATTCCAACAGTCATGCTGCATGTGACTGTGGTGGTGTTGAGCAGCTCCACACTCTCGTCAAGCCCATCTGAAAGTAAAAGTACATTATACAAACATTAGGGTTCATTTATGAACACACACACACACCTAGATTATATATATAAATAAATGCACACACACACACATACACACCTATATTATATAT
>JBBPBX010014638.1:40087-50605 GCA_038048925.1 Garcialebias charrua | reverse complement strand
ACATGATCGCAAAAGATAACAGCAGGTTAGACTTTTATGAAAGTGAAAATCTCTTTTATCTGCCAACTGTTGAAATGAGCAGTGATCAATGTAAAATATGTCATGATATGCAAACCTGGCACGAAATACTAGGTCATTGTAACTATGAAGATGTAAGAAAACTTCAAAATGTTGTAAAAGGTATGGAAATCAAAGGTAACGTGACAAAACCTGAAAAACTGTGTGAAGTATGTACTCAAGGGAAATTTGTACAGAACAGAAACAGGGAAGCTGACAGAAAAGCAAAGTCACCTTTAGAAATGGTACATACCGATTTAAATGGTCCAATGAAAAACACAAGTCTAGAAGGGCATAAATATGCACAAACTTTCACAGATGACTACTCAGGCACAATATTTGTGTATTTTCTTAAAAGTAAGAGTGACGTGGTACAAGCCACAGAAAGATTTATTGCAGATTCATCACCTTATGGTGAAATTAGATGCATTCGTTCAGATAACGGCACTGAATTTACAAGCAGAGATTTTAAGACACTGCTAATTAAGAATAAAATTAGACATGAGACTTCAGCGCCGTACTCTCCTCACCAGAACGGCACAGCCGAAAGAGGATGGAGAACTCTTTTTGACATGAGTAGATGTATGTTGATTGAAAGCAACTTACCTGTAAAACTATGGAACTATGCAGTACAGACTGCCGCCTACGTCAGGAACAGGTGCTACAGCAGAAGCACAAAGAAAACTCCATATGAACTACTCACAGGTAACCCACCTAATGTGTCAAAACTACAAAAGTTTGGGTCAACATGTTTTCCTTACAAGCAGGACAAAGGAAAATTAGATCCTAGATGTGAGCAAGGTATTTTTGTTGGATACGATAAAAACAGCCCAGCTTATCTGGTCTATTATCCAGAAACTGAGAAAGTTGCAAAACACAGATTGGTAAAATTCCAAGTCAAAACAGCTCATGAGAAACAAACTCAAACCTCTGAAATTCAGATAGAGTACTATAATGGTGTGGTCACACCGAGCAGCGTTTTTACCTCCAAAGCTTCCAGCCTCCATGTAAAGTCAATGGTGGACGCACTGAGGCACCTCCTGGCGTCTGGCGTCAGGTCGCGTGCGTGTTGAGCGTGCTGAGTAGCGTTTTTTCGTGCACGTGAACCGGCTTCCACCTCCAAACCGAGCATTCAACATGTTGAAGATTTCGCGGTTCAAACTTTCAAACGCCGCTCAACTCCACCTGATTGGTTGGTGTGTCAACCAATCAGGGAGAGTCGGGGGGCAGAAGAGAGGGGGCAGTGGGAGAGTCCCTATGTGACGCGGAAACGAGGGTGCGCGCGCACTATGTGACGTATTGTTTGTCGGAAAAAAAAGAAAAGACTCGCGAGCTCGTGGACTATGGAAGAGAAACTCATTGTAGCTGTGTGTTCGCGACAATTCCTTCACGACCAGTCAAGTCTGCTCGACAGAGACGGAAATAAAAGGCTCCTCGCCTGGCGGAGTGCACTCTGTATACCGGTAAGCTCCTCCCACACCCCGTCGCCACAGCAACGAAGCCGCCGCAACACTACAGTTTGGACAACACTGGGTAGCGCGTCCACTTCCGTGCGTGAGGAGCGTTTTCGGAAGTAAAAACGCTGCTCGGTGTGACCACACCATTATCCTAACGTAAACATCCAAAATGGCAATGAAAATGATGTTGAAAATGGTGTTGAAAATGATGTTAAAAATTGTGTTGAAAATGATGTTGGTATTGAAACACATACTGAGGTGGACATTTCACAAGAAAAGAGTGAAAGCACACAAGTAGATGAGAACACCAAAACTACAGTGAGAAGGAATCCTTCAAGAACAAAGAAGAAACCAACATACTTAGAGGACTTTGAAACAGATGATGCAGAGGACAAACTGCAAATATGCATAGACTCTTGTTACAAAGCAGTATGTGACATTCCTTCAACATACCAGGAAGCCATGACATCACCCAAGGCTAAACTGTGGAAGAAAGCTATGGATGAAGAAATGAAATCAATAGAGGAGAATGAGACATTCAGAGTCACACACCTGCCACCAGGTAAACAGACAGTGGGGGGAAAATGGGTCTACGCACTCAAAACAGACAGTGATGGAGCAGACAAATTCAAAGCGAGATTTGTGGCCAAAGGATATAGTCAAAGACAAGGAATTGACTATGAGGAGACATTCTCACCCACAGCTGAAATGACAAGCGTGAGAGTTCTTATGCAAAAGGCTGCACAAGAGAACCTCATACTTCATCAAATGGACGTGAAAACAGCCTACCTTCACGCACCAATAGATAAAGAGATCTACATGGAACAGCCGGAAGGCTATGAGAAAAAGATCAAGGGTAATGACAGACTGGTACTGATGTTACAAAAATCATTATATGGACTAAAGCAATCTGGTAGAAATTGGAATGCTATGTTACATGAATATTTGACAGAAAATGGTTTTGAACAGAATCCAGCTGATAACTGTGTATACACTTGGGAAAGACAAAATGAAAAAGTAATCTTAATAATATGGGTAGATGACCTAATAATAGCAGCTAGTGATGAAAATGTGCTGAACAAGGTCAAAGACATGCTTACTAGAAGATTTAAAATGAAAGACCTAGGAAAGCTGAAATATTTCTTAGGAATAGATTTTGAGCAAACAGATGGAGAAATAAAAATGTCACAGGAGAGATGTGAGAAAATTATTTAAAAAATTTGAAATGCAAGAGTGCATTTATTTAGAACAAATACTCTCAAACAAAGGTTTTTGAAGATAACTAGCACTCGCTAAAAATCTGGTCAAAAGATAGACATGCAAACGTGTTAATACTGTATAAAGTATAATTTCACAGGAGAAATTGTCAACAAAGGGAAAATATCTTTGACATGTGAAGGGACAAATGTTTATTTTTTTTTTGTTGTACATATATTAAGGTGAAAAGGTTAATTTGTGTTTGTATTTTTATGAGCCAGGGACATAAGAGCGAGTGGGGGTGTTGAGCTATGTTAATTTACGCTCTTATGCTCTTATTGTGAAGAGCAGGAATTCTATTTCCGGTTTCCTCCGTGAGGGACTTCCCCACCTTTTTCTTCTTCGGTTATTAGTGTATGAGTAGTGGTCTTCGTGTGAATAAATATGGCGTATTCTGCCTAAAGAAAGAACCGAGCATCCTGCTTATTTTCCATCCCTGGGACGCCAGAAGCGCTGCGAACAACTCGCATCCCTTGGTCCTCTGGACATTCAAAAAACAAAACAAAACAAAGCAAAAAAAACTGTAGAAACGTTTCGTCTTTCGTCCGAAAGACTTCCTCAGTCTGAGAAGCTGTGTTCAGCTCAGTCTTATAAATAGCACCCTCCCACAGTGGATCAACCAGTTGGCTGATGACAGCCGAAACCAGCTGCTCACATGATCAAGGAGGACCATCAGCCTGACGATGGATCGTTAACACCCTGATGGTTGTTTGCTATTCACAGAGGGCTGAGTGATACTAGCAATAACAGCATTGTAAGTGGGGGACAGTTGAACCCGGAGGCCTCCACCTCTGTTTAATGATGGACGGTTTCTTTTCACAAAGATGGCCTCCTTTACTCCTCTCTCAAACCATTGTTCCTCTCTATCAAGGATGTGAACATCTTCATCCCTGAAAGAGTGACCGCTGGCCTGGAGATGAGTGTAGACCGCAGAGTCCTGACCTGATGATGTTGATCTTCTGTGCTGGGCCATCCTTTTGGCCAGTGGCTGTTTAGTTTCCCCGATGTAAGACTGATCACAGCCCTCCTGACACTGAACAGCATACACAATATTACTCTGTTTGTGCCGGGGGACTGGATCTTTGGGATGAACCAGTCTTTGTCGTAATGTATTTTGGGGTTTAAAAGCCACTGGGACGTTGTGTTTAGAAAATAAACGTCTCAATGTCTCTGAAACTCCCGCAACATACGGAATGACCACTGGTCTGGGTCTGGGTTCCTTCTTTTCACCTGATGGCTGGCTGGAGTCCTGTTTGGGTTTCTTCTCTGCTTTCAGGAAGGCCCAGTTAGGATATCCACATTTCTCTAGAGCCTGTTTTGTGTGTGATTTCTCCTTCTGTCTGGCTGCTGAGTTAGTGGGGACGCTGTCTGCTCTGTGGTACAGAGTCCTGATGACTCCTAACTTGTGCTCCAGAGGGTGATGGGAGTCAAACTGTAAATACTGGTCTGTGTGTGTGGGTTTGCGGTACACCTCAGTTTGCAAATTTCCTCTATCAGAAACTGAGACCTCACAGTCCAAGAAAGCCAACCTGCCATTTTTTACATCTTCTCGTGTGAACTTGATATATTTATCCACAGAGTTGATGTGATCAGTGAAATGTTGGACTTCCTGAGATTTAATTTTAACCCAGGTGTCGTCAACATACCTGATACCAACATACCTTGGAGCACATTTAGGAGTCATCAGGACTCTGTACCACAGAGCAGACAGCGTCCCCACTAACTCAGCAGCCAGACAGAAGGAGAAATCACACACAAAACAGGCTCTAGAGAAATGTGGATATCCTAACTGGGCCTTCCTGAAAGCAGAGAAGAAACCCAAACAGGACTCCAGCCAGCCATCAGGTGAAAAGAAGGAACCCAGACCCAGACCAGTGGTCATTCCGTATGTTGCGGGAGTTTCAGAGACATTGAGACATTTATTTTCTAAACACAACGTCCCAGTGGCTTTTAAACCCCAAAACACATTATGGTGTTAACCTTTCCTGCTCAGTCTTTCATCCGTGGTCAAAAGACACAGGGGAGATCTTCCTCTAGGGCTGAAGTCTCTGCTTCAGGGTTAACTCCCTCACTTGCCTTGCACATAAACCACACGGTGGCTGAAGGTTAATCCTCTTGTTTTTAATAATAATTCTAGCCAACAGGTGCACAAACAGACTTTCTTACAGCCGCGTTTTACTTTGCCGTTTACTTTTCTCCACACACACACACCGTCACGTCTTGCTCTCATCAACACGTGCAGAACATGAGCACATAGCGCCCTCTTCTGGCCGGCGGACGGATGACACACATCTCACCTGCCCACATGCAACACACACACCACTCACTGAGCCATTCATCACATTCAACAGAGGCACTTTCTGCAACACTACCCCCACTCTGGATGGCAATTAAACAATAATTCCACTCCAGTCTTACAATGCATAAAACTGATACATAATCCCTATAGCTAACAAGAGATAACTGTGTCAATTATAATTACATGTAGGTGAGGTATACAGTAGCATCAAACCACACATCCCAGTGATATAATTAGCTCATTTTAAGGTGGGTCCACTTGTGCAAAAGTAAACTTTACATGCCATAGGGGAGGAAAGAAATTACTCAGTGACATCTATGACGACCAGGCAGGAAACTAACTGAAATCTATCAGGTACAAAAACATACAGAAAAACACGGTCTTTAGATAAACCATTTGCTCTTCAGCCAAATTGACTTAGCAGTTTGAACAACTGAACAGTAATAAAGAAAACGGGCACTTGTGGCTTTGTTGAACAGTTTTAGAGAACTTTGCAGGACACCTGAACAGCTGGAACCTTAAACTGAGTCCATTCTACTTGGAACTACCCATGTACCGTACCAGTCCGGTGCTCTGCGCCGACGCCTAGACCGTCGAACTGGTGGGCCCAAAGGAGGTGAATATCCCACCGCACCCCCACCATCCTCATGATTGACATGGGAAGGGGAGGATGGAACAAACACACCCGGATGGGAATCCGCTGCAGTTGAAGTAGGCAGCAGGGAACAACCAACGCCCCTGCTGGTTTCATCAGAGAACAAACCCTGCAGGTCCAGGTCACAGTCCGCCGAGTCCTCCTCCAAGGTTGGTGGTGGAACCTCGGTAGGTTCCCAGTGTTGACTCTGATCCAGGACCCATGTGTTGTCCAGGGGCTCCCGGCTGCGGTAGTGCTTTAGCTGGTCATGGTGGACGACTTTCACCTTGGACCTTGGGTTCTTTTGTATCCGATAAACTAGGTCATCCAGTTGGCCTAGGATGAAGAATGGTCCTTCATATGAGGGAAGGAACTTTTTGACTTTGTTCTTGACATGACGTGTCCCTTTAATGAGATACCACACAGGGTCTCCGACTTTATACTGTGTGTGGCAGCAGTTCTTGTCATACTGTCTCTTTGCACGTGTGACCGAGTCCCCCAGTGCTTCTCTAGCGATTTGGTGAGCCAGCTCCAACCGTTCCCTCATCTGTTGCACATACTCTGGAGCAGTGGGTTGGTTTTCTGGATCAGGAGGCAAACCTGCGACAAGGTCCACTGGTTCACTTACTTCTCGGCCCCACATCATAAAGTTTGGAGAGAAACCGGTAGCACTATGCTTGGTTGCCCTGTATGCCATAACAGCATAAGGAATCATCAGGTCCCAATCCCAATGACAGTGTTCTGCTGTAGTAGCCAGGATCTTTTGGAGGGTGGCGTTGAAACGCTCGACCTGACCGTCCGACTGCGGCCTGAATGGTGTTGTGTGAGTCTTGTCTATCCCAAACAAACTACACATCCCTTGGAACACCTCAGACTCGAAATTGCGTCCCTGGTCACTGTGTAGCGCTTGAGGGATTCCATAGCGGCACACCCACTCACTAGCAACTATACCAGCAACAGTTACAGCTTGCTCATTTGGAATAGGAAATGCTTCAGTCCACTTTGTGAAATAGTCATGTATCACAAGCACATAGCGGTTTCCACGTTCAGTCTCGTTCAGTGGCCCCATAATATCCAGTGCTATACGCTCCATAGGAGCTCCTACCTGGACTGTTCCCATAGGAGCTTCTGCGGTCGAACCCTGGATGCACAGCTGATACAGGTTTTACACCAGAGGGCAACATCCTCCCTCATGTGGTACCAGTAGTATCGGGTCCTTAATATGTTCAGGGTCCGCTCTACACCAAAATGTCCACCCACTGGCCCTTCGTGCATCTGCCTCAACACGTCAAGTTGTAGTTTACGTGGCAGTACAATTTGTGGGTAGAATTGGGTGTCATCGAGGCAATAGAATCGACGGACTAGAACTCCATCTCTGAAGTAGAGTCGTTTCCATTGAGTCCAGTATGTCTTAGTGGCTGGGCTGCATGGTGAGACAACAGGCCATGGGGGGCGTTTATCACTGGCCTTCATCCAGCTGCGTATGGGTGCAATGTCCACATCAGCATCCTGGGCCTGGCTCAGCTCCCCCATGGTCCAACCATGAAACAAGGAAGCTGTGTCAAGAGTCTTAGCCACGTATATTTTTTCAGTCAATTTCACAGTGCATCCATCAGTATGAGCATTCTGATGCAATTTGTCTGTATCAGTGGAAGTGTTTTGGTCTAAAGTCTCTAAATCTGATGTGAGGGTGTTTTGACTTACCCCCACTGGACAAACTGCTGTGGTGGGTGGTCGGTCCTCTACCCCCACTGCACAAACTACTGTGGTAGGTGGTCGGTCCTCTACCCCCACTGAACTCAGCAATAGGGAGCTGGTGTCAGAGTTCAAATCACACTGGACAGCTTGATGGTTGATAGTTTTGGGTGATGTAGAAAAATTTGGCACTTTACATGGGCATGACTGGCGGCAGGGTCTCCTGGAGAGGCTGTCCGCATTGTGCTGTCGACCCGGGCGGTGGATAATCTCAAACTCATATTCAGCCAGCTTCTCAAGCCATCGAGCCAACTGTCCTTCTGGCTCTCTCATTTTGGTCAGCCAGCGCAGACTGCTGTGGTCCATACGCACTTTGAACGGCCGGCCGAGGAGATACTGGCAAAAATGGGATGTGAAATCCACTATGGCCAGAAGTTCACGTCTTGTTGTGCAGTAGTTTTGTTCAACTTGCGACTGCCATAAGCCAACACTCGTTCCACACCCTCCTGCATCTGCGACAGTACAGCACCAATGCCGGTGTCACTCGCATCAGTGTCGAGTATCATTTCACCGCAGTCCAGGGGATAGCCAAGAATGGGGGCTGAGGTGAGACGACACTTTAACTCGTCGAAAGCAGCTTGGTGTTCAGCATGCCACTGGAAACGTGCATTTTTCATGGTTAGGTTATGAAGGGGTTCAGCAATAGATGCAAAGTCTTTTACAAATCGGCGATAGTATGAGGCCAGGCCGATGAAACGTCGAACCTCCTGGATGGACGATGGAGTGGGCCACATTTGGACCTTTTGGACCTTGCTGGGGTCCGTAGCTATACCCTGTTCAGACACTATGTGACCTAGGTAAACCACCTCGCGGCGGAAAAGGCAGCATTTGGCAGGTTTTAATTTCAGGTTAGCTTGTTGTAGTCTGTAAAACACCTGGTCAAGCCGCTGCAGCATTTCTGACACATTCCTCGCCAGCACGATGATGTCGTCCAGGTAGACCAGACAGGTCTCCCATTGCATGCCAGCTAAAACACGGTCCATCAGCCGCTGGAATGTCGCCGGGGCATTGCATAATCCAAACGGCATGACGTTCCACTCAAAGAGACCTGTCCTGGCGCAGAATGCAGCTGCTTTGCGTGCTCTCGGCGTCAGCTCCACCTGCCAGTAACCTGAAGTAAGGTCCAACGTGCTGAACCATCTGGCAGTAGACAGTGTATCCAGCGTGTCCTGGATACGGGGCAGAGGATACGCATCCGGTATGGTTCGCTCATTGAGAACCCTGTAATCGATGCAGAGCCGATAGGTCCCATCCTTCTTACGTACCATAACTATGGGTGAGGCCCAGCTGCTGTGGCTGCTTTGGGCGAGACCGTTCTGTAGGCTGTCATGTATCTGCTGGTTGGCGTATTGTTGCTTCTCTTTCGCCATCTTACGTGGAGGTTGTTTGATCGGGGCACCTGGACGAAGTACAATATCGTGCTGGACGAGGTTGGTTCGGCCCAGGTCAGTAGGCCCAGTAGAGAACACATGTCCATAAGTAGAAAACAAACGTTTAAGTTGGAGACATTCACCATCATTGAGGTCCCTAGAGCTCTGGGCATAGAGCTCTTCCAGGTGCAGAGGAACTACAGGGGAGCTGGCTGGTGAGTCTGCGGCCGGTGAGACATAGGAAGACTGCATGGCTTCAGCTGGCTGGAGGAGACCAGCCATGGATCCTTCTTTGATGGTCACAGCTTTGTTGCCAGGATTAAAGAGGCGAAGGGGGACCGTTTTGGACGTCTGGGGATGAACTAAAACTCTGGCGAGGAGTACTTTGTGTTTCTCCACAAAACCCTTGGTGGGGCTAAGTATCATGTCACTGCGGGCTGTCCCACTTAGATGCACGCTGCCCTTCACAACATACTCCTGTCCTGGTTCCACCACCACAGTTCTGGATATTTTCACTGCATGCGACTTCAGGTCAGATTCAGATTGGTAGTAGGGCACTTCTTCACCAAACAGAATGATGCGGTGTCTGCCAAAATCAAGACGGGCTTCAGCTTGTGTGAGGAAGGGATGCCCCAGCAGCACTTCTAACCCTGTTATATCTGCTACAATAAAATCTACATCCACCTGACGATTGTTGATGCTGACAGGTATCTGGGCCTCACCCAGCACTGGCACATCTACAGGTCCCACCCCCAGTAAAGTCTCAACAATTAATGAATGCAGCTGAGGTCTCATGTCAGGATGGATGGAATTAAAGTAGTGCAATGGCAGCACATTTCTCCGCGCCCCACTGTCCAACACAGCACACACCTCCACTTCATAGATTCGCATGAGGATACTCATTTCTTGGCTATGGCCTTTCAGGTGGAGCACGGTGGGTTCTTGGGTATCACCGGAGGAGCTACTGAATGTCAAAGGTTTGGTGGTCTTGTGGGACGAGGGGCACTGCTTCTGGATATGACCCCAACCTTGACAATTATGGCAACGGACTCTCCCCTTCGCCAAATTCTTGCGGTTATTAAAGGCTGAGGGTGCGTGTGTGGCAAACTGATTTGGTGAAGGGCTGGTTACAGGTGTAGTTTTATTAACACTTTCATGTTGGTCATTGGCTCTGACTACAGCAGCTCTGGGCCGTCGTTCAACCATGCCGCGGGCTCCTGACTGCATGGTACTGGTGACATAAGCTGCAGCCCTTTTTGTGGTCTCATGAGCATGGGCTATTTCATATGCACGGGCGAGCGTGGCTGGTCGTTGCTCTAATAGTTTCTGAACTATTTCAGCATCACCCAAACCGTTTGTGAAAACTTCAACAGCAATAGAGTCCTGTTCAGCTTCTGCTCTGCATTGTTGTGAAGTGGGAAATTTAGGAGTAAAAAAAAAATCATACTAAAGCACCTTTTTTTTTTCTTTACGGCAATACTGAAGACAACAAGAAGAAGAAAGAACTGAAGCATAAGCTTTTAAAGTAGCACCATAAGTATCAATAATGGAATCACTGCAAATTGATCCAGAAAGATACGTTTAAACTGAATGAAATTTAAAAAACCCACATTACCACGTAAAAAGAACCTCTCTGCTCCTGCTGTGCTCCCCGTGACTTTCCTGAGTAGTACGGTAAGTACAATACAG
>JBBPBX010014638.1:27846-38724 GCA_038048925.1 Garcialebias charrua | reverse complement strand
TACCATTCATCCCACCATCCCTCCAACTGTCCCTCTGTCTGTCCATTAGTGTTAAATGGTAAATGGTAAATGGAGCTTATTTATATAGCTCTTTCCAGCCCCCTATTAGGGGCCCCAAAGTGCTTTACAATACCAACCATCCACCCATTCATACACACATTCATACACCGGTAGTGGCAGACTACCATGCAAGGCGCTTTCCAGTCCTACCGGGAGCAACTTGGGGTTAAGTGTCTTGCCCAAGGACACAACGACACATGGTATGGGGAACTGGGATTCAAACCGCCAACCTTCCGATTGGGGGACGACTGCCATTACCACTATGCCACGGCCGCCCTTGTTGTAGTACTCAACCAGTCTTGGTCTTGAGACCGGTCTCAAGACCACGTTTTGATGGTCTTGGTCTTGTCTCGGACTTGACCGCATTTGGTCTCGGTCTTGTCTCGGTCTCCGACATGGAGGACTCGGGATTTTATTTCAAGACCAGTCAAGACCACAACTGTGGAAATATCATTAAATTGCCAGAATATTATCCAGTTTATTTGTTAATATTCTTGTTTTTATTGGATGAAAAATGTACTGGTTCAAATCCAAGGGATAACGTGACTCACTGCTAAATACAGGTTTTGTTACTGCTGTCATGCCCATCCCCTTTCACTTGTACACGTAACTCCAAATGTGGACAGATTGGATGGTTTACTGCCAGTTGGGCGGTTTTCATTATGATTGTGTTGGGAACTCTGGGAAAAATTTTGTTGGATTGTTGCGTTATGCCACATATTGTTAAATTATCTTGGCTTGTACTGATGTGTTCTCATGTTCAAACAGTAAATATACTGTAACAATATATTGACTGGGCAGATTTTTGTCCGATGTGGTGGTTTTTAACAGATTTTTGGGCTGGAAAACCTCGACTCTATCTGGCAACACTGGTCACTCCAAGAAAACGAGAAGTTATTGGGTACGGGAGAAGATGTCTGACATCTCATCAGTTATAAAATTTCCTATTTAAATCACAAAGAATATATTGTAACTAATGCAACTATATGGTTATCCTTGAGTTCAGACTTATGAAGAATGTTTCACCACTGCAGTTTTTTTTAAGTCTTGTCATGTGATGAAACTGCTTCCAGTTTAACGGTTGTGTAATTTTATTGTTGAATCACAAGAAGTTAGGCCACTGAATGTCTGATTTCTTTATGTAGCTTCGAAAATTTATAAAAGCTGATATATTCATTCAAAAGCAAACTAAAAGTTGCAGTATGTAACTTTTGTAAAATATATTTTGTAATAAAATTTTATATTTTATATTTTATTTATTTTATTTGAGGTCTTGGTCTCGACTTTGTCTCGGACACTAAAAGTCTTGGGTCTTGTTGGTCTTGGTCTTGACTTGGTCTCGGGTTAGGTGGTCTTGAACACAACACTACCGTCCATCCCTCTGTCAATTAGTCCTTCCCTTTATCCCTCCATCCATCTGTCCGTGCCCCCCTCCATCCATCCGTCCATCCATCCATCCATCCATCCATCCATCCATCCATTTATTCAAACACAGAGACAAACGAGACAAACAACCATTCACTCTCTCACTCACACCTAGAGACAATTCGGAGTTACCAATCAGTCTAACATGTATGTTTTTGGTCTGTGGGAGGAAACAGGAGTACCTGGAGTAAACCCACACATGCACGGACAGAACATGCAAACTCCACCCAGAAAGACAGGGAGATGAACGTGTGACCTTATTGGTGTAAGGCCACTACTGTAATGTTCTGCACAGGAAAAAAAAACTATCACAGGGTCTAAGCAGATTGTTCAGTGCTACCTGCAGCAACATGTTAATGGTTGCTAACTCTTTTAAAGAACCCCACTTCAAAAGATCCACTTTAATGTTTCTAAACCCCCTTAATGATTTTAAAATTTTACATAAAGCCCCCAGTATAGCTCTGCGTACGTCCATACACAGAGGTACGCACGTACTACGCAGAGGTACAAGCGTACCCCCGCAGGGAATGTATGCGCAAAGCTCAAATTATAAGCCCCCCGTATAGCTCTGTGTACGTCCATACACGTGTCCGTACGCGCGTGCTGTACGCAGACAGTTCAGCCCCACACCCCAGCGTACGTTCTCGCGTACATTCTCGCGTTTTCGCACCAAATTCTTGACGTCATTTGAGCAGCTGCAGCGCAGAGCGTTTACCTATGGGACAAATTGAGGTCGCTGATTGGTCATTTGCTGACACGCCTACTGAATTGATTGACAGGTCGGGGGGGGGGGGGACGAGAGCTGGCAGCAGCCGCAGGGTGTTCTGTGTTTATATGTTAATAAAAAGTTCTAAAAAAATAAAAATAAAAACAGGGAGCGCTGGTCCTGCAGCCCACACATCAGACCAGCACACCAGGAACTCTCCAGACCCTCCTGCAACCACGTTGGACTTGAGTTTAATTTGCTCGTGACAAATTTGTTCATTTCTCATCATTTCAGTCATGGAGTCAACAGAAGAGGAAGAGATCACTTGCCTTTTGGCAAAAAAAAAACTAAAGAAAAGTCCAGATCAGGGATGAAGAAGGGGAATTTAATACATTTGTGTCGCATACAAAACAGTCCGGCGCCAGGCAGTTTATTGTGCGACACCGCGTTTGTGTACGCGGTTGTAAAATTTGAGCTTTGCTTGTACATGCCCTGCGGGGATACGCTTGTACCTCTGCGTTTTACGTGCGTACAGCTGCATATGGACGTACGCAGAGGAATACGGGGGGCTTTACGACCGCGTACGCAAACGTGTTGTTTCAGAATAAACTGCCCGGCGCCGGACTGCTTTGTATGCATCACCAATGTATTAAATTCCTCTTCTTCATCCCTGATCTGGCCTTTTCTTTTGATTATTTGCCAAAAGGCAGTGATCTCTTCCTCCTCCTTTGACTCCATGACTGAAATTATGCGAAATGAACAAATTTGTCATGAGCGAATTAAACTCGGGTCCAGCGTGGCTGCAGGAGGGTCTGGAGATTTCCTGGTGTGCTGGTCTGATGTGTGGGCTGCAGGACCAGCGCTCCCTGGTTTTTTTTAGAACGTTTTATTGACATATAAACACAGAACACCGCTGCGGTTGGAGCTGCCAGCTGTCACCTTTTTTTTCTCTCCGACCTGTCAATCAATTCAGTAGGCGTGTCAGCAAATGACCAATCAGCGACCTCAATTTATCCCGTAGGTAAACGTTCTGCGCTGCAGCTGCTCAAATGACTTCAAGAATTTGGTGCGAAAACGCGAGAATGTACGCGAGAATGTATGCTGGGGTGTAGGGCTGAACTCTCTGCGTACAGTACGCGCGTACGGACGTACGCAGAGCTATACTGGGGGCTTAAGAAGTTTCAGTTCAGAAACACTTTTCAAAAAGGGTGCTTCTCATCCTGAAACATGGTGCAACGCAAGCCCGTTAGGCGTCTCAGGTTCCCCGGTCTCAGCAGAATTCATTCATTCATTCATTCATTCAACCTTTATTTATACAGGCTAGCCTCGTTGAGTCACGGGGACTCATTTACAAGAGGGACCTGTCTCACTCACACCAAACAACCATCCACTCTCACACTCACACCTAGGGTCAATTTAGAGTCACCAATCAGCCTAACAAGCATGTTTTTTGGTCTGTGGGAGGAAACCGGAGTACCCGGAGGAAACCCACGCATGCACGGGGAGAACATGCAAACTCCACCCAGAAAGGCCCCGGACCGGGATTTGAACCGGCAACCTTCTCGCTGAGAGGCAGCAGCTCTACCAGTTGTGCCACCGTGCTGCCAATTCACCAAAAGAATGCAACAGGCCTTCAGGTTGCTTGTCTTATGTAAGGTGCTGAGGTCACACAACGACATTATACCTGTGGGATACTCTCTGCAGGCTGATTACCCAGGCTCAAAGTCCACCTAATCCAATCTGCTCACCTCTGTACACCATTGTTTTCTACGGTTTTGACATGTGAGCTGCATTTAAAGCTCTCTACAACCTAATGAGCTTTGTGGGCTTGTTAGACCCAAACTGTGCGTGCGTGTCTGTAGGAGGTGCATGACTGTGATTGACTGGTTTTCACCAGACAGGAGTGGCTGAGCTTTAAAATGGGCAATGAAGCACAAAAGTAATGTTTTACTGACTGATGAATTGTAACACAGCAGTTTTTCACAAGCTACAAAGTCCACCTGCGGTATGAACTCAGTCAAAGGTGATGGAACACACAGGTGCATCTCAAAAACTGTAAATATCGTGCAAAAAGTTCAATTTGTTTGTCACTTCAGAAAGTGAAACTCATTTTACATACATGCATTACACATTGTGAAATATTTCAAGCCTTTATTTCTAGTACTTTTGATGGTTGTGGCTTACGAATAATGAAAGAATTATAATTTTGTGTCTCGAAAAACTTGAATATTGTGAAGAGGTTCAATATTGTAAACTCCTTTTAACTATGTTTGTGCCTACATTGCACATGCACGCTACGAGTATGACCGCAACACACTTGTGGAGTTTTCTGTGTCGCTGCCTTGCCATCGTGGTTCAGTCCTTCCAGCTTTCTGGCCCGATGGCGGCCGTCTCCATGATCCTGCCTGCACGGACCAAACTCTACAGACCCGTTCAGTTCCACAGGGAAACCTTGGATGTTCTACGTCTGCCAGTTGTTTCTGTATTGAAGCTCCCTGCTGGGAGGGCAGCTACTGCGGTCATTATTACCATCAAGCTGCTAACAGGACCTGCTGTTGCTGCTACCAAGACCACACTGCCATGCTGCTGCTAACTGGACCATGTTGCTAGGACCATGCTACTGCAGATTTATTTATTTGTCACTTTTGGTACCTTGTTTTTGTAACAAAAAAGGTCAAATCGTGTCATCTGGACCAGTTTTTTATTTTATTTTTGTTGCATACTTTGGTATTTGTCGTTGCTGTTTTTTTGGCGAGTCGAGACGGTTCTTCTCGTCCTCAGCATTTCAGCGCATTGATGACCCAGTGTTGATATGACAAAAAAACCAAACCTGAACCTCCTGGTGTTACACCCTAATCAGCTAATTAAGTCCTCACATGAGCTACAGATGTCTCGTTCCTCGAGTTGAGCCACTCCTGACCCAGAGACGACGTCACGTTCTGATTTGTTTATTAAACAAACTCATCCTGCAGAGACTGACTGAGCTCAGCCTTCTCTGCTGACAGTGAAGTCCTGGCCTGAACTGTTGGAGACAAAACATTTAAATAAATATTGAACTCAACTGCAAAGAAGTTTAGAGAAAATGTAAAAAATAAGAAAAACTCATTTAATTTTTAAATATTAAATACAGTAATCCCTCACTTATCACGGGGGAGCCGTACCCTGAAGCCCTGCGATAAGTGAAAAATTGCAAAGTAGGAATAGTAGTACAAGTAGTAATTAATCTTATTATTTAAAAATATGTGTAGGCATTTTAAACCCTTCTCACACTCTTGCAATATTCTAAACCAGGGGTGTCAAACTCATTTTGATCTGGGGGCCGCATACAGCTTAATCTGATCTCAAGGGGGCCAGACCAGTAAACTCATTCCAAAAGTCCACTTTTTTCTTTGTATTAGTGCAAAGAATAAATAAATTATAAAAATATTTACATTAAATTAATTGTCCTTTTACACTTTTACTCAGTTTAACATTTAAGTGCATTACACATTAAAAAACTGATCAGTGATTGCACGTTTTAAAACATTTAGTCAACAAACTGTTTTGTTAAATACCCTGATGCATGCTCAATAATCCAGGTAGAAAAATCTAAAAAAGCTAAGTCTGGTCCTCTGGACATAAAAAAAAAAAAAACAGTTTTGTTAAAACACTTTCCTGCATGTTAAAAATGCATCAAACCCATCAAAATTTAGAAATGAATGAATTTTAAATCCATTTTCCACATCTAGGAAGCAATTGTGAACACATAAAATAAAAACACAATAAAAATAAACTGGTGACTCTGTGCTGCTTGTCCTATTGGACCTCACATCCGCTTTCGACACCATCGACCATGAGATCCTCATTGCTAGGTTGGAGCAGTGGGTGGGCATCTCAGGATCAGCCCTAAACTGGTTCAGATCCTACCTCTCTGACAGGTCTTTTTGTGTGTCCATCAATGATTTTACTTCTGCAGTGGCGGCTCTTAAATGGGGGGTTCCGCAGGGGTCCATCCTGGGTCCTCTCTTGTTCTCCTTATACCTGCTGCCACTCGGTGCTATTTTCCGGAAACACAATATACCTTTCCACTTCTACGCTGATGACTGTCAAATCTACTTCCCCCTAAGACAAAATGGTACAGGCTCTATTCAACCTCTGCTCGACTGCCTGGCTGACATCAGGGACTGGATGGCTTTAAATTTCTTAAGCTTCAATGATAAGAAGTCTGAAGCCATATTGTTCCTTCCCAATGACACAACCTCAAACCACTGCATTGACCTGTCTGCTCTACCCCTGTCCGAAAAACAAAAAGTCAAAAATCTGGGAGTGATAATGGATCCTTCCATGAAACTCAACAGTCATGTAAACATGATCGTCAAATCCTGTTTTTTCCAGCTGAGGCGTCTGTCTAAGCTGAAGCCCATATTATCCAAAAAGCACCTGGAGACAGTGATTCACGCATTCATTACATCTAGGCTTGATTACTGCAATTCACTTCTGTTTGGCGTCAGTCAAGCCACCATTGCACGATTACAACTGGTTCAGAACGCAGCTGCCCGATTTTTAACCAGCACACGCAAAAGAGAGCACATTACACCAGTCTTGGCCTCCCTTCACTGGCTACCGGTTCATCTTCGAATCCAATTCAAAATTCTCATGTATGTCTACAAATCGCTGAACAGTCTCGCCCCCGCCTATCTCTCGGATCTGATACACCCATATGTCCCTCCACGTGCTTTGAGGTCAGAGGATCAGGTACTCTTAATAGTTCCAGAAACTCGCCTTAAGCGCAGGGGTGACAGGGCGTTCTCTGTAGCAGGCCCAAGACTCTGGAACGAGTTACCGCTGCTCATCAAACAGGCCCCCTCCCTCTCGGTTTTCAAATCCCGGTTAAAAACTCACTACTACTCCATTGCTTTCAATGCCAGCTGATTTGTATTGGATCGTTTGATTTATGATCTGCAATGTTTTTATGTTTTTCGTGTTGTACTTCATTGTCTGTGTTGCCTGTTGCGTGTTTGTTTGTCCAGCACTTTGGTGTGGACTTGTTCCTGTTTAAAGTGCTTTATAAATAAAATGGTATGGTATGGTATGGTATAATAATAATAATAATAATTTTATTTAAAAGCGCCTTTCAGGACACCCAAGGACACTTAACAAACCAACACAGTGTAATACAGAGCAAACATTATCAGCGACAAATTGAAATATAAAATACATAAAGGATATAAAATGGATAAAAATACATTTAGTAAAGTTAGTGATAAGCTAGTCTAAAGAGATGGGTTTTCAGGGCAGTCTTGAACAGAGAAAGGGAGGTGGTGTTTCGAAGGTCTGGCGGTAGGGCGTTCCAGAGGTGAGGGGCAGAGCAGGTGAAGGCCCTGCTCCCCATGGTGGAGAGGCGGGCAGAGGGTACATGGAGATGTAGTGAAGAGGAGGATCTGAGAGAGCGTGATGGGATGGAGATTTGTAGGAGGTCAGATAGATAAGGAGGGGCAAGGTTGTGGATAGCTTTGAACGTGAGGAGTAGAATTTTGAAGATGATGCGTGATTTAACCGGGAGCCAGTGGAGCTGCTGCAGGACAGGAGTGATGTGATCATAGTAGGAGGTTTGAGTGATGACACGGGCAGCTGAGTTCTGGACCATCTGTAACTTGTGGAGAGATTTGTTGGGGAGGCCGTAGAGAAGGGAGTTGCAGTAGTCAATACGGGAAGTCACAAGACTGTGCACCAGGATGGCTGTGGAGCGGGGTGTGAGAGAAGGACGGAGACGGTTAATATTACGGAGGTGGAAATAAGCAGACCGAGTAATATTGTTGATGTGTGAAGTGAAGGAAAGAGTGGTGTCGAGGATGACACTGAGGCTCTTGACCTGAGGGGAGGGGGATAGCAGAGAGTTGTTAAGGGGGACGAGAAGATGTTCTGATTTACTTCCCCCTAAGACAAAATGGTACAGGCTCTATTCAACCTCTGCTCGACTGCCTGGCTGACATCAGGGACTGGATGGCTTTAAATTTCTTAAGCTTCAATGATAAGAAGTCTGAAGCCATATTGTTCCTTCCCAATGACACAACCTCAAACCACTGCATTGACCTGTCTGCTCTACCCCTGTCCGAAAAACAAAAAGTCACAAATCTGGGAGTGATAATGGATCCTGCCATGAAACTCAACAGTCATGTAAACATGATCGTCAAATCCTGTTTTTTCCAGCTGAGGCGTCTGTCTAAGCTGAAGCCCATATTATCCAAAAACAACCTGGAGACAGTGATTCACGCATTCATTACATCTAGGCTTGATTACTGCAATTCACTTCTGTTTGGCGTCAGTCAAGCCACCATTGCACGATTACAACTGGTTCAGAACGCAGCTGCCCGATTTTTAACCAGCACACGCAAAAGAGAGCACATTACACCAGTCTTGGCCTCCCTTCACTGGCTACCGGTTCATCTTCGAATCCAATTCAAAATTCTCATGTATGTCTACAAATCGCTGAACAGTCTCGCCCCCGCCTATCTCTCGGATCTGATACACCCATATGTCCCTCCACGTGCTTTGAGGTCAGAGGATCAGGTACTCTTAATAGTTCCAGAAACTCGCCTTAAGCGCAGGGGTGACAGGGCTTTCTCTGTAGCAGGCCCAAGACTCTGGAACGAGTTACCGCTGCTCATCAAACAGGCCCCCTCCCTCTCGGTTTTCAAATCCCGGTTAAAAACTCACTACTACTCCATTGCTTTCAATGCCAGCTGATTTGTATTGGATCGTTTGATTTATGATCTGCAATGTTTTTATGTTTTTCGTGTTGTACTTCATTGTCTGTGTTGCCTGTTGCGTGTTTGTTTGTCCAGCACTTTGGTGTGGACTTGTTCCTGTTTAAAGTGCTTTATAAATAAAATGGTATGGTATGGTATGATTTTGAAATAGAGTTTTTGGTACCGACGAGAATGACTTCTGTTTTGTTGCTGTTTAGTTGAAGGAAATTGTTAGAAAACCAGTGATTTAGCTCGTTGAGACAGTCGGTGAGGATGGAGGGAGGGTGGGTGGAGTTAGGTTTTGATGACAAGTAGAGCTGCGTGTCATCAGCATAGCAGTGGAAATGGACGCCGTGTTTGCGGAAGATGTGGCCTAGAGGAAGGAGGTAAATGATGAAGAGGAGGGGTCCGAGGACAGAGCCTTGGGGGACACCCGTGGAGACATGGGAAGACTGGGAACGGAAGGATTTAAGCTGAATGAATTGGGTGCGGTCAGAGAGATAGGAGGTGAACCAGTCTAACGGGGTACCTGAGATGCCAATGGAGGTTAGTCTGTTGAGGAGGATAGAATGACAGATGGTGTCGAAGGCAGAGCTTAGATCAAGAAGAATGAGGAAAAATGAGCTTAGCAGTCAACAGGCACATTAGAAGCTCTGATGGTGAGTGGTGAGAGAAAAACTGCTAATTCTGTCTCGAGTTCGCCTTTGTGGCGGTGCCGACACGACTGCGGCTTCGTGCACTCGGCCCATCTTTTAAGACGTGTGCGTAATTTCAATCATGTTGTATTGTGCCCTGTCAATAAAGATATATTCTATTCTTCTAAAGACCTGAAATCGTTTCTCAAACTCCCTCAGCAACCCTGAAATCTTGTCTTTGTACTGTTTCACATCAGGAGGAACGCTTGCTGCGCACACGGACACAGGGAAAATTAGCAGAGTCTCCGCTTGCTATCTGCTGCGTCTCCCATACTAAAACACAGCGCCCCTGGGTCCTAGAGGCGCTGTGTTTGAGTAGGACAACATGGGAACTGACTAAAACACAGCGCCTCTAGCGGACAACATAGGAACTGCAGATTTTTAAGAAAATAGCGTTTATTCTTTTTTTTAATAATTCAGATTTATCCGCGGGCCGACTAAAACCCCCTGGCGGGCCGGATGTTTTACACCCCTGTTCTAAACAATGTTTCTAAACACTAAAAGATCACAGAATGTCATGATCTCAGCTCCCTGCCTCCTCTGCTCTTTGCCACCTGCAAACGCTCTTGGCCACGCCCACTTTTCCACTCTGCACGGGGAACAGCTGATCAGCTACAGCAGGAAGTTTATCCTGCAGCTCTGGGTTGCACAAAGCTGCAGCAGGTGCCAAGTAATTCAAAATACTTTATTTAAATAAAATTTAAAAAAATCCATGTTGATCGTGCGGCTCATCCATCAATCAGCCAATTGTGTGTCATGTCCAGTCTTATTTTGAAAAACCGTGATAGAGCGAGTCCACGATAAACGAAGCGCAAATTAGCGAGCCCGTATTTAAATAAAAATTAGCATGTGCTCAATTCTTAGGCCTTCCCTGAAGGTGTTGAATGCCCTGAGGGTTCCCCACTGATGCTAAAAGTTTGACATTAACTACTGGACTCAGCAGTGTGTCAGCAAAACATCTCATGAACCAAAAGACGGATTTTACTGAAACTAAAGTAATCCTTGGATGTGCGTCCAGATGTCATTAACTGTTTGAAGTCAGTCCAATTTAAAATGGCTGCCACAGCTAATCAACCCTAGCCAATATGATATAGCTCTAACTAAGCTCTATTTGATTGTGGAGCTAACTGTGGTAGTAGCCGAGTGTGGTGGTAGCTGGGCCCATGTGAAATGTCACAAAGTCAGGTGTGATTGTCTAAAACTCATTAGAAACTGAGTGAGGGTATTCATCCCACTGCTCTGTCACATCCGTGCAGCCCCCCCC